>OX392503.1:17321582-17577415 GCA_947623375.1 Apotomis capreana | reverse complement strand
TAATATTTATTTATTTAAAAAAAAAAAAAAAAAAAAAAAAATAGATGAATAACTCAACAAACACAAATTTTGCAGTTGCGATAAACGCACACTAAAACAGAAAAATTCAACACATAAAAAAATTACACGCACACAGGCACAGTTCTCACGTATAGCCCAACAGGTTGTTTTTAATTCAACCCCCCGCCATATTGTGGATTGTTAGTGGTATTATCTGGGGGCACGGCAGTGCCCCCGCCAAGTCGAGCAAACGCGCTTGCCGGCACGCCGTAACATCCTTTTCTCGAAGCCATTCAGACCATTTTCAAACCCCCTCTATTTCGTTGTGGACAAAGCTAGGAGCCTGAATTTTTAGTGTTTGTTATGTTGTCGTGCGATGGCCAAGTCATTACATTTATTATTAAGATAAATATGTTTTTATTAATGCGGGCACTACAACGGTCATGGTATGTTTTTAGTTATGTAATCCGGTGAAAATGTATGTCAAAGTTGTCATATAGGCGAAGGGTCACTTTGATAGGTACTGAATAAATTAACCGACTTGGTTTTTTATTGTATCTCACAACTTTTTTCGGTAGAAGGTTGCGAGACATGCAATTTTTTTACATGTTTTTATTATACAGGCAACGACAAATATTACGGGTAACTCGATCCACAGTGATGAAAGTCAAGTTTTTTTTAAAGTATTTAATAGAATAACGAGGAATGAGCAGCATTCTGGTTAACAATGTTTTGAATTTGGTTGATGACAAATAGCTACTGAATGACGTTTAAAAATGAAAATATATGATGTATGCACGTTATTGCTGATTGTGGTACAAGTTCCCTAAAAAATATTGGCTGCGACGACGTTATGATACCGAATTGATATTGATATTCAACTACTAAGTTAAACCAAAAATATGTACAACTTGATATTTCAAAATTAGTAGGTACTTAATTTTAGAAACCCCAAGTCATCAAGCTTACTTTTATTACCGCGTTGTACATTTTGCGTGAATGTCAATTGCTCATTTAAGACGAATTAAACGAGCCTAATATGCTATTTATTGCACATCTCAAATACCTACACAGGAATGCAAATAATGAGAGCTTTATAAATTTAGGAAACATGTAACGTAATTTTTTTTTTTTTATGTGGGTATTTTTATGTTTTTTTTTGTATCAATGGTTTATTGAGAGTTGTTTAATAGAATGACTTAACGATGTGATAGCTAGAGCAACTAAGGTACGCTAGAAATGCAGGGTCACACGTTCGAGTGTGCTTACTGTAGTATACCTAACCCTATGCCAGGCACAGTACAGCTGTTTATATAGGTCACTATTAGGCTAGAACTTAGCTCGACAACGCACCACCAGTCTAGGCAAGGGTCGGGTACCGACTAACCCCACTCCGTTGGTCTGACGTATGCGCACGAGATAAGGATAGCAACACTACATCCCTTTTTTATTTTAATTAAAATTAGATTAATTGGTGATCGTATAAATAATAATATGTGAATCTTTATCTATTTAAATAAAAAGGAGTTTTCACTCAAAACCCATAAAGTATTTAATCAGTCTTGTTTTATGTTATCTAGACCGGTTAATAGTTTAATTTGTGATCTCATTTGATTTAGAACTAGCTTTGCAATATAAACTTGCCGCGAACCTTGTTGACACAACAATATAGAGGATACATCGAGGATACACAAAGGATACCGATACGAAGTCGCTTCAGCGTGCAATATGCTGTAGTCGCCGGTTAGTCTGTCGCAGCTAACCGGCCCCGTACGGGTTCGCGATAAGGAAAAGTTCTCCCACACCAATGTGGATAGGGAGGGAGTTGTCGCACTGGTGGAAAGGAAGAGCAAGGCGCACTTGGTGCCCCGCAAGACTAAGTGGCACAGGCGAGCCGGTTAATTCAGTTCTTGGGATTGCGACACCGTGTCCAACCAGGATATGAAGGTGTACCACTTCAGACCTGTCTCTACGTGCAATTCAGCTCGTTTGAGCTACGCGTGTCCCAGATGCTACAGGCTGCTACTATCTGTCTAATCCTACGCCAGCCTGTCTAGCATAACCACGCCTCGCCACTGCACAGCTGCAAGAGATAGGCAAATATCTCGCGCGAGAAACAGTCGCACATGACAGCTATGCCAGAGGTCAAACAAAGCAAAGGAGCCACGCCATTATGTCGCTTAAGCCATTAAGGCGCTTATTGAGTTGAAAAATTAATTTAAAAATTTGAAAAATAAATGAATTATACAAAACAAGGGTTATACACTTCATTCTAGATTTTTTAAGAGTTGTGACATGTAGCCTTATCTGGATAATTATTTCACAACAACCACTTTGTCAAGCGCTTAAGGGCTATTGCTTGCTCTTTTCCCCCTTTTACCATCTTAATTTTTTTTTTTTAATGAAACTGAAACTGAAGTATATATGTATTTATCATAGTACTGTTCATTTGTTAATTTTAATTTCTTGTTTAATGCATGTCTATAGCCGCATTCTTAACGAACCTGATGTGTATGATACGACTTCCACGATACAGGCTGTGCCTAGTGTGGAAGTCACTGTTAAATTATGTTAAATGTAGAAATGTTTCTTTTGGTAAAATAAAAATTATTCTATTCTATTCTAAGTAGCTAACTTGCTTTACACGTCATCATGTACTCTCGTTCAATATTCTCACTAAAGTCATCATTATAATTTGTCATCTGAAATTACGATAAATCCCAATATATATGAGAATCCCAATAAATTTTCGAAATTGCAACTAAAGTCCAATTGAATTGAGATTTTGAAACCGCGTCTTTTCCTATTCGATCTAGATTTTAAATCACCGATAAACAAATTCCAATTTAATTGCGGCATTAATTTAGAATACCAGATCATTCTCAATATAAGGTTGATACATAATTCCAGTTTAATGGAGCCATTCATTTGAAATACAGGACCATCATTGGCAATTTAATTAATGTTGTGAAATGATTCCTATTTAATGAAGGCACTTATTTGAAATACTAAACTAAATTGCAAATCCAATTGAATTGAGGTTTTTAAACCGCCACATTTCTAATTGGATCAAGGTTTTAAATCACAGTGATATACCAATTCCAATTTAATTCCGGCATTTAGTTGTAATACCAGACCATTCTCAATTGAAAGTTGATAAACAATTCCTATCTAATGGAGGCATTCGTTTGAAATACCGGACTATTGTCAATTTACTTAATGCCTTCAACCGATTCGAACTTAATTAAGCTCTTAAGGAAGCTCTTATTCGAAATACTAAACTTTTGTAAATATAATGGCGGTTGTTAAACAATCCCACCTAAAATAGGCATTCATTTTAAATGCCACTTTTGTCAATTTAAAAATGATGTCAAACTATTACAGTTTTATCCAGGCATTCATTTGAAGTACCAAACTATTGTCAATTCAATTAAGGTTGTCAATCAATTCCAATTCACTGGAGGCTTTGAACCTCGAGTATCCCAATTGAATGGGAGTCAAGAACACGTCATATTCCCATGTTACCGGCCCTCTGATACCTCAGATATTCCAATTTAATGGAAGTCCTAAAACAACAGCCTTTTCCAATTGAATGAAAGCTTTAAAGCACAGTATATTTCAATTTAATCGACGCGTCGAAGCAATCGATATTCAAGTTTTAATGGGAGTCTCAAAAGCACATACTCCAGTTTATGAACGCTTTGAGTTATTTAATATAAATTTAAAGGAAGGTTCAATACATATGGTCTATCAAATTGACCTTCCATGCAATTGTATTTGCTTAGCCGTTAAGCCTTACTATCTTTCTTACAAATAGTTTGGTTCCCGCAGTCTACTAAATAGACGTTTCATAATGCCTTTCGCTTACTTTAACAATCCGCTTAGCCTATCATATTGGCAATCAAGCGTGGTCTATCAAATTGGCCTCTCATAAAGTCTTAGCCTATCATATTGGCAATCCAGCATGGTCTATCAAATTGACCTCATAACGCCTTAGACTATCATATTGGCAATTCAGCGTGGTCTATCAATCTATTCCCTCGAGGTTAGACGAAATTATGTGCTGACTAGTGCTTGTAAAATCTTGCGAGGATGTTCTGACTGTCCAGAGCTGGTCAGTCAGGTTATCCGATTGTTCGTCCCTTCTAAATCGAGGTTCAATTTTCGTCCACGCTGCCGGCTACTGTTGGCTGCTCCTGAGGTGCGAACCATAGTGCGGAAAACTCTCTTCTAGTTCGAGCCTTACAAGAACTTAATGCGCTTCTCGCATCAGCATCGGATTTGGACGTTTTTTGGAAGTAGCTGGATAATTGTGTGTCGTGAATGTTTAAGGCGATGGATGGATGTAATTTTTCAGTAATTGAATCTACCTAATATGTAACATGTTATATTAAATTATTCTTGTAATTCACAGTGCATTAGTACTAACTGTAAAGCTGTGTAATTATTTGAAATAAATAAATCAAATTGACCCCTGACATAAAGCTATAAGTTTCCAGTAACAATACAGTCAGAGCTTATCATATTGACTAATGACTTTGCACTTATGAGTCTTCCATATCACTTTTAAACCCGTTTGCCTATCAAATACTATACCTTTATTAAACTATACCTTTCAAGACGTATCTACTGTTATTTAATTATTGATTTTGTTATACCCAATTGACTACATGTGACATATGCACCTATACGTGTCATATGCACCTATTAATGCACAACCCTTAAGCTGGATGTTCATACTGTTTATCAACTACATATACAAGATACTCTAGATAATTATTCCAAAAAAATACATTTTCAACATAAAGACAAATTAAGCTTATCACACTATAATATTTAACCCGTCAATATATTTTGGAATTCAGGACAATCAAGCCCACTCCATAGGAAAGTATTAAGTAGCGTATTCAATTACGCACGCACAAATGAAAAGTCGTGCAAATTAAATAGATGCCTAGGCAGTCCAATCGTTTTCCCAATTTGTTCATAATTATTGTATTGTGATCCGTCATCCACTGCGCCACTGCGCAGTCGAAGATTAGTAACACGACCCATTCGAGAATAACGCTCAACTACTAAATATTCATATTCCTCGAGTGCACAACTACTAATTAATATTCAAAATAATACAATTTGCCCGTTTTCTTATTTATTTAAGCAACTTTCCACCCAGTGGTGCATTATGGGTAGGCCTCAGCCTCATGTCGTGGGTAGGCCTCAGCACGAACCCCGTGACTAATATACACTACCCAAAATAAAATTATCTTACATTTAGCAACCAAAAACTTTTTTTACGTAACTGTTAGGCATTTTTCCGTGATCTGATCAATGATGTGTTCATATTCATCTTTATAATTGCATTTATCGGCTTGTCGCCGCCGTACAAGGAATTTCTCGAACTTTTCGTCCTGTTCCTGTTTCATCAAACGGAATACGTGGCGTTCATAGACCGTACTTTGTTTGCAGGAGCAAAGTAATCATCGAATTTTGCTAAGGCTATCGCAAATATGTACATCTATGCCGACACCTGGCTCCGCGTCCGCTCCAGGGATATTGTAATATATTTCTTAGAGCTCAATTCCTCCGAAATGCAAGAGGCTTGCTCTCTTCTTTTGGCTATCTGTGATAGCTGACACCTCCAAATAGACATGGAGTGCTCGTTTCGAACGCTCCCATCTCAGACCGATCGAAGAGGTCTCGCCTTTGCAATGGATTTTTTCCAAAGTTATGGCTGCCATGGGTACTTTTGGGGCGTCCCGGAACCAATCAATCAAATGATTCAAGCGGAGCATTCATCTAACCGCTTGCTAAACAATTTAATGTTCGTACTGGCCCTTTAGCCATTAGTCGTTTTAACGACCGCTTAACTACTGCTATACCATGACCTTGGTCAATGTTAGAAGTGTTAAAACAATATGTCAATTAAATGACACAACATATTTGATTTCAGTTGCTAGGTGTACACGACCATTGTCTTATTCATCAATTGAATGATCAGTATACCATAATGACTAGTAAACATTTTACTCTTGCCAATTAAATGGCCAGGTACAATATACTCTCCTTACAAGTTTATTTACAACACCAATCATACAGTTTAACCACTCATAAACACATATACCTACACGGATATTTCATCATACATATTACGTTCCCGTAAATAACTAAGTGAAATAAACATTAAACACTTCAATGTTTACTTTCATACATATTTACCCCGCAGCGCAAGGTATTATTACAATGTAGTTAGTTAGTTACCTATTTATCAACCCCATAAACAATTTATTTATACTGCACCCGATCTAATCTGCCTCAAATGCCGTTAGAAGCAACCGAAGTCTATTTATAATTAATGATAATGTTTCTGACAACTGAACTATTTACTAAAGCTAGTTTACTTGATTAATTTTGCTATCGCAAACTTTCAAATATATCTACAAGCCGTTATTATAAATGACTATAAACTTGCACTTCTAACTCAGATCGTTATTTCATAACTAATATAACATTTTATCACACTTTATTATTATTATTCTTATTTATTATATGTTGTCCAATGGTTTTTTAACTGTACCATTGCATTAATTTTACGTTGTAGGCGCGAGTAGATAGGTACTTAGATACGTTGCGCTTATTATACAATACCTCCTTATTGTGCCTAGGTAGGTACATAATTATTATGGTTTACACATCTTTTATTATATACGAGTCGCGGTATCGACGCATTTCCGGTAAAAATATTAGACATTAATACCGTTAGTAATTATCGGACAAAATAATATCTATAAGTGAGTAAAACTGCATGATTCGCCAGGAGTTATTTGCAAATGTGCAATAACCGTTATTTTTTAAACGAATGACCCAAATCATTACGAACTAAAACTTGTTTACGAGTCGATCCCTGTACTGGGATAGTTGAGCAGTGCACCGCTACCCACTAGGTAGATGTCTTTTGTTCCACAGTTATTAGTGAAACTATAACTTGGATAAATTAACTTCAATGACAATGTATCATATCACTATCGAGCTTGCCCTGTATTTATTATACATTTACTGTGCAAGTACACGTTAGACTGCATTTGTCGTGTTCCCGCCTATTATTTTTTTTTTTTGAAGGCGTAATTAGATTTCTACTCACTTTTATCCTCGTCGCCACTTGTAGTATACCTAACCCTATGCCAGGCACAGTACAGCTGTTTATATAGGTCACTAGGCTAGAACTTAGCTCGACAACGCACCACCAGTCTAGGCAAGGGTCGGGTACCGACTAACCCCACTCCGTTGGTCTGACGTATGCGCACGAGATAAGGATAGCAACACTACACTTACGTTGCAGTAGATTACGTTAGGATGCATTTTCAGGGTGAATTTTCATTTAACCTCTATGTCAATATATAAAATAGAGTTACAGTAAAATGGCAGGCAGAAGCCGCGGTCTTATTGCTAACTAGCGATCTGTTCCAGATAATTTTTAATTAGCGGAATGATTAAACCAATCATATACTCGTAATTTAATCATTAGATATCATTGAATCATGGTTACTATGCTGAAGTGCAGCAAGATACTAAATATTTACGATGAATAAGAAATGCTCATAATCGTTTGATAAAACGTCTCAATGCCCATCTTATATCGATCGGTATTATTTATCAAAATTACAGAGGTTACATAAATACCTAATTAGTAATTATGTAGGTCATCTGTAATCTCATCTCATAGATCAAATTACCATCTAAATATTGAACTACGGCAAATAAAATTACACAGCCTTTTTGGTTTTCATCTTTTCATGATGATTACATTCAGCAAACCAGATTATTCTAAATCATTTTTATAATGTGTGCCTGCGGTTGTTTCTAAATACATTACACATTACAGGCGTTTTATATGCAGTTATGGTAATTAGACATGGGTTAGAATTATAGAGAATGAAATTTTCTATGCTATGAGAATTTTAGAAGCAATTTTCCAACAAACATGAATTTTATCTATATAGTATGTGTATGAGCATGTTTTCGTTTGTGGCCGATTGTTTTAGCAGACACGTAAGACGATAGATCGATCGATTTTCACATCCTTGTTATTGCAGCAATATACTAACGTATATTCCGCTTGATACAAATTCCATCGTAACAGTGGCTCGTCGTGAAACCGGTTAACCCTTATGTTGATGATATTCTGAATAAACTCCGCATGAAGTGTTTCCAGAAATTACGTAAAACGTATTTTCGACGAGAACGTTGATAAACATGCAAAACTCTTCATAAAGTCGGAATATTATAAATAGTTATTAATTTTATAACTCTGGTATTATCACACACGTGCGTCGACGCTAATCGTATTGTAATTGTCTTTCAATCATGTTTTCTCAAGCGAGATGTCTTTTATTTAGTATTCGACTGACAGTAAGTTCATAGTAAGATAATATCAATAAAAATAAAATACGATAGCGAGATCACTCAAAATCAAAGTCCAGGAAGTCGAATACCTGGGGGCTCTTCATGAAACACATTAAACGTCTTTTGGCAATTAGTAGCTCTTCATGGATGAAGCTGACTTCTGACTGCGTCCAATCACATGGGTCTTCTGCAAATTTTCGACTTAGAGTATCACATGGAAATAAGTGTTAAGAGTGTTATTTCGGTCAAAGGATCTGCGATTCACAGTTAACTATATTTTTATTACCTAAAGTAGAACGCTATTTCAACAAAATAACATTACGTTTACAATAACTTACTCTGAAGAAATAGTTTCGTTTCGCTCCGCCGTAGCGAATGGCACTGCAATACCTGGTTAAAAGTTTATTTGTTACGGTTGATACTCAAATTGAAAATATGTATCCTATACATCTCTATATTTATTGTTTGGTCGTTTGAGATACAGATTTTATTGGTACTCCCCTACTTGACCTAATAACGCAAGTGCTAATATTATTACACCTATCAACGTTAGCTCTAATTTTCATTAGCCCTAACCTTTCACCTAATTTTTATACCCTAATTAGTTGTTAGACCTAATAATCCAATACTCTAATAATGATTTGTACTAATTGTCAAAAATACTAATATGAAATAACCTAATAATTACCACACCGAATGAATATTAGACCTAATCATTACTGACACTAAATGTCAAGAGTACTAAAGATTATTAAACCTATTTTTACGTTAAAACAGAAAATACGGATTTGGACAAATATCGAATTGGCTGAACCCCGAAAACTGTAGGTTAGGTTAGGTTTCTATTGTGACAATGTATAGCGGAGCGTCAAAAGATTCCCATGTACATCCTGAGTCTATGGCAATTCCGACTCCACGTGGTCTTGCCAGCAGCCCTCGCCTTAGGTTTATAGATAAATAGGTTTAAAAAAAATTAGGTTTTAGCATTATTAGGTATTATAATATTAGTAGTCTAAAAACCGGCCAAGTGCGAGTCGGACTCGCGCACCGAGGGTTCCGTACAAACACTTTCCATCCCTAGGTGGTTAAGTTAAGTTTGCACCTGGTATGTATAGCGCCCCATATAAATTAGGTGCAAAGTTAGGTATTAATAGGTATTAAAAAAAAACTACTTACTAGATCTCGTTCAAAACAATTTTCGTTGGTAGTTTTTATAGTAATGTACATCATATGTTTTTTTTAGATTTTTCATTTTCTTATTTTAGAAGTTAGAGGGGGGGGGACCAACTTTTTTCCACTTTGGAAGCGTCTGTTACGCAAACTATTCGGTTTAGAAAAAAAATGTTTTAGAAACCTCGATATCATTTTGAAGACCTATCCATAGATACCCCACACGTATGTGTTTGATGAAAAAAAAAATTTTGAGTTTCAGTTCTAAGTATGGGGAGCCCCCAATATTTATTATTATTTTTTTATTTTTGCATCAAAATCTTAATGCGGTTCACAGAATACATCTACTTACCAAGTTTCAACAGTATAGCTCTTATAGTTTCGGAAAAAAATGGCTGTGACATACGGACGGACAGACAGACAGACAGACATGACGAATCTATAAGGGTTCCGTTTTTTGCCATTTGGCTACGGAACCCTAAAAAATCGGCTAGGTGCAAATTAGGGCTAGTGAGAATTCGGTATGAAGTAATTAGGTATTATGAAAATTCTAAATCCTGAAATTAGGGCTATTCATTAATTAGGATGAATGAAAATTCGGGTTAGTGATTTTAGGGTTACCAAAATTAGGGCCAATGAAATTAGGATGAAAGTTTTTCGGGCTAACGGAGGGGAACCGATTTTATTCTATAGTAATACTGAATGATCGACCGATGAAACCCGATTTGCTTGTTACAATCACATTTCATGACGTTGAGCATGTGATATCCTTTTGAACATTAAGCAGCCCTCTTGCTTCGGTTTACGCGCGAGTCAGTTTGACTCCACGCCATTGCTACATCTCGATTTTTTTTGGAGCAGCAGTCTTTTACTTCATGACTCATGATCATGATCACGATTGTCATAAGTAGTCAGGAGAAATGTGTTAAACGTGTTAAAGTTTCTTTATAGAAATTTTCCGTAACGCTATTGTATGTGAAGCATAATATAATCGAATACTCTTTATTGCACCACACCTCAAGAAGAAAAAAATACAAATACAGATAATACTTATCATAACAATAGAGCAAAACATTAGGCGACCTTATCGCTAAAAAGCGATCTCCTCTATTCAACCTTTGGGTAGCGGATTAATAAATTTCATGAGATGAGTAGGCGATGCAAAAAGTAATCAAGAAAACTACAAAAAATACATACCTATACATGATATTAAAAACAACAGAATCCTATAAGAATATTTATCTATATATATAAAAGAAGAAGTCCTGACTGACTCATCAACGCACAGCCGAAACTACCAATGTTAGAGAGTTGATTTTTCCACAGTAGGTTACTTTTATAACGTGGGCTAGGGATAAGAAGGGATTTTTGGAAATACCTCCCCTAAGAGGTTTAAATAGGGGTGCAAAGTTTGTATAGGGTACAAGTTTTTTTTAATCTAGAGACTTGAAACTTTGTAAAAAGGTATTAAAATAAAAAGGAAGAAAACTAATTTCAGCGTTTTTGAAAATTCACCCCCTAAGGTGGTAAAAAAGGGGTTAAGTTTGTATGGAAATTAAGGATTTTTTTGAGCGCGGGACTAAGGGAATAGAATACAAGAAAAGTAATTTCAGCGTTTTTGAAAATTCTACCCCTAAGGGGGTTAAAAAGAGGATGAAAGGTTGTATGGGGTATATAAGTTGTATTTTAAGTTATGAATTAGAAACTTTGTAAAAAGGTATTTTATTAAAAGATAAGTTTTTTTTTTTTTTAACTTATCGAATTTAGTAAAGTTATTCGTTCGTAGATGTACCTGATTTTATAGTGATACCGCGTAATTAGAGCTAATTAGCCGAAAGTGTGATTTCAAACGTAATGTAAATTGTTAAATGAATAAATACTTTATGACTCTATGACTATGACTAAGTCATAACTTATGAAAAAAAATAAAAAAAGGCCAAGAGCGAGTCGGACTGTGGACGGATGTATTTCGTAAACAACTGCAAAAAAAGCACGTTAAGCAATTTCAACATTACTTATAGATCTGAAAATAATAAAGATGTAAAATTTTCAAGATAAAGGTTCCACGCGGACGAAGTCGCGGGCAACAGCTAGTTGATACATAAACATACATACATGAAAATATACATAAATAAACATATAACTAAATACATGCTCACAAATAAACTTACCTACTTGAACCTTATATTTAAAATTATATTTTGTGTAACAAACCACACATGTCAGTCACACAATGCCACAGTATTAAAGGATATAAAAAAAAGTGTGTGTGTCAGCTCCGACGCACGACTGGAGTTTACTCTTCAGGCCAGGCGCGTACCACGATTTTTTTTAAGTCGCGCGATATTTTGTCGCAGAAATAAGCGATGGGTTTATGATAATCGTGGTGCGCGCACTCTCATATAAACCCATATCTTGCATTTCTGCCACAAAATTATCGCGCGACTAAAATCGTGGTGCGCGCCTGACCTTAAGAACGATTATAAAATATATACTCAATACGTTTATTGCACATAATGGTTATACAGGTGGAAGTAAATAGTTTTAGTATCACATTATGTACCCTGTTGGGCGCTGCAAACAAGAACGAGAAGGTAGGCACTTACATAATATTAATATACGAGTATAATATACAGCAAAACTTATAATAATGTTACATATTTTTTTTACCCATATTCTGAATATTCGTTCAAGGAGTACGTTTTCGAAACTAATGATTGTTTAAGTTTGTGAACGAAATCTGCATCTTTTTTTCTTTTTACTTCGAACTTCGTATCGTGCCGTCCCTTTCACTCTCCTGTTATACACCGTATGACTGAAAGGGACGGCACGCGGTGGCGGTCAGTTGTAATGTATGACTATCCTAACATTCCCTCAGAGGCTCAGACACACGCGGCCTGGATTGTCATAGTGACAGCAGGTCGCCACCGCGTGCTGGCTGTAAGCCATAAAGTCTCGACACAAAAAACTGATGGCTGTCAACCTGTTATTTTAATTTATGTCAACAAACAGCCAATTTCAATTTTTTTCGCGATTTATTTCAAAATTATCATAGTTAATGTCTTCAAATGCATAAAGAAAATGTGCTTAATGCGGCACAACCTCTGCTGAAGACGATTCAGTTCATTTTCCTAGAGCGGGAATAATAATTTTACGGTAAGAATATTTTATTTCAGGTCTCTTATATGTCTCGGAATTTTGTTGCATATTTTAATACACATGAAATAAGAACTACCAGCTATTTGTTTTAGACGTGTTTCAGGTACATTTAGTTACGTTACCTTGCCTAGAAATACGGTTATTGTATGTTATTAAATCACAGGTTCTGTTTGTTTGTTTTAAATATCTTTAACCTCTCATCACACAAAAACGGCTGCACGGATTTTAATCCCAGATAGCATCCAAACATGGTGATAGGATACTTCTTACTTCTTACCCAACAACTGTAGACAAGAAGTTTTTTAATACAAGTATTTATAGGTATTATTCATAAGGTAATATTTTAACACTGCTAGAGATATTTAGACCTGCATTGACCAAACTTGTTCTGAGCTTAGTGCATAGTATTTTAACATTATATTTCTGTTCATGTCTATTGTCCATTTTGTTCAAGCAGGTCTCAATTAATGTGGATATGTAGACTTGTTAAAATGTAATTTCCTATTTCAGAGCTACATTTTGGGCACGACTGGTCTTCACAAGAATCCTTGACTTCTCTGTACGAAAGGAATAAGGTTTTATGTGGATGACATTTCCAACATTCCCGTTACACTGACAGTTGTAGAAAAAGCCTGAGCACGTATTCTGTTCTAGGAACAACAGAATATATTATTAAAACAATGCAATAATAGTGCACCTATGTAGTAAACTTTTTAAAGACATTTTGTAAATTATAGTCCCTGTTTGGATATACAATGAATAAAGGCCATTTAAAAGTAATTCATTGTGTTGTATTTTTTATAAAACTTAAAATTTCAACTCAATCGTATACCGGGAAGTGGTTGACAAATGATTTGCAGGATAAAACCTGAATATGCATGCATGTAAAATAGAAAAGTTGGACAAACAAATTTTCAATATGGCATATTTGAAAACCCCGCCAAAAAAGCCCACTGTCACTTAGTTCATATACGGTGGCGCTAGTAGTATAAAAAAAAAAGATATGCAACTTTTTTGAACGTAGTTACCGTTCTTCTCCTTGTGAGTATTATATTCCTTGTTGTTGACATACTTGACGGTCAAGTTTGCATGACGTTATTTCAACAATTTTATTAAAGTCCGTCCCTTTCACTCTCGTGTTATACACAATATGAGTGAAAGGGTCGGCACGATACGAAGTTCGGAGTAGGCCCTTAGATACACATACACAAGTTTACCGGACGCCGCTTCAAGTATCATGCAGGCTTGACGGCGGGCTTGATCGTGTATGGCCTGCATTATCCTTACTTCATGCAGGCATCCGAAATGTCATATTTCATAGTTTGTTTATGTGAACATAATGATAGGGGAGCTGGGAGCGTTTAGTTTGTCTCCCTTCCGCTATCCCGAAACCCCTCTTGGGCTCCCTCTCGCACATAATAGTTTAGGATCCCGATATAAAACGACCTTCACCGAGATGTTTATTTGATGAAATGTATTTATCTAATATAATCAAACCGGTGAAATGTTTAAAACATTTTTTTTAATTATTAATTAAACATACCCTGGACTAAAATTTGTTAGGCAACCCATATGCAATATATTTATTGACATATTAAATTAAATATAAAATACATTTCATCAAATAAACATCTCGGTTAAGGTCATTTTATATCGGGATCTTAGTCTATAACGCATAACGCATAACCTGCTGAATTAAGAAGTCGTATTTTTACCCCGATCGTATACTTACTGAGATACGACTTTTTAAATTAGCACGACAGATACGTTCGATTTTATACCCCATATTTTTCATACCCCGGGCTTATATATGAAAATCGATTCTTAAGGAGTAAACTCCAATAAACTCCAATAATTAAAGCCTGACAAGAAATATATGAGGATGCGCCATATTGCGGAATTTCACTGGAACTAATTTCTTACACTGGTAATGATTTTGTGATGGTTTGTCAACAATGTCAATGTCATTCGTGGTGAAAAAACAAATATTTAAAAATATGCAAAGAAAATGCTGAAAAGCATTCGCAGTCGTGAACGTAATATTGTAAATAAAGTGTACGTGTGTTTGCTACATGAAAAACAGTCAGGAAAAGAGTGCATTCCATTAAATGATATTACAAGGTTAACTGAATAACTGATGCTGTTGCGATTGGTTGCAAAATTGTTGCCATCAAGGAATATAATACTCACAAGGAGGTTGCCATATAAATCTTATAAATAGCGCCCTCTTGACAATCCGCATATATTTCTGGTTAGGCTTTAGTATGAAATAACTTCCACAATAAGTATCATTATGTTTAATAATAATAATGTTCACCCAGACATCAATAAATTATATACCTAATAAACATTGAGGTATTATTTATAATAGAGCCACAGACCCGAACGAAAATGTCAAAAAAAGTGGCATCGTTGTCATGTTCAAGTAGATGCTAATAACGCTTATTTATAATTTATAACAACATAATTACTTCGTACAAAAGAACTCATTGCTCCAACGTTTAAGTGTCAAATTGACTTACGTACTTATTACCACAAATATTATTCGTGTAAATTTACTTTTTTAGCGTATTCTGACTCATGTCTCTTGTCAAACTTGGAACATGGCACGAATGGAGCAGATTTTAATATTTTTACATACTAAAAATATTTTCATTATTATTTTATTTAGGTATTAAAATATATTTGGTGATTCTACAAAAAATGGGTAACTCGATGTTACAGGGCAATAAAACTATGTTTTGTTACATTTTGTTTATATTTTTAATTTTATTTGAATACTATTAAAAACCGTTTATTTGGTCACCCAATTTCAGCTATTAATTTTAAATACAAATTTGTGAAACTCTACAACTTATCCTTAAAACGTCAGTACTTTGGCATGTCACAACCTCAAAAGTGGGCAATCAAATGGTTGTGTAATGTGTATGTGTATTAAATATTACCTCTAATATAAGAAAACTTACTGTTTCACTATAATCTGTGATGTATTTAGTAATATGTATCACAACTTTCATAATATAATATTCTCACTGTTGTTGTAAAAAATATACACAAGTTTGTGTTCAGTTTTACTCGTCAGTCCGCTGTCTGTTGTTCGAATTGGAATTTCGCGCTAAATATCGGCGACTCAAATTCAAATCCGCGTTAAATTTCAAGGTTGATAGTAAAGTTAGCTGCAGGTTACGTCATTTTACGGTAGTCATTACTGAGCTAGTACCAGAGTCGTGGTTGTCATGTGAACACGTGCCGATCCAGTCAAAAAGTCAGTCCTATGGTAAGTCGTTATTTTCTTGTAAATCTGTGTTATACTTGAATTTATACATAGTCAACTTTGTTTTGTTAAAATGTAGCTAGTTGATATTCAAAAATATCAAAATAAATGTTGATTCTAAAGAAAACTTCAAATTCATGTATTTTTCATCAGTCCGTTGGCGTCAGTCCTTTGTGTGATATTGCGCCAAAGGACTGACGGGTTTCCAGGGTCCTGACATTTGTCGCGTGTTTAAGCTGTTTTTTTTTACTTTTTAGCTTAAAGCATTGGGCCGCCTCCTAAATAAACTAAATAAGTCTTAGGATACAGATGGTATATTAAAAAAGGAAAGAAAAGCCAAAAGTGACCCAATTCAATTTTCAGAATGCAAAGAGAAACAAAGGTCGCAATATTAAAAAATAGAAGCAAAAAGGGCAGAATTTTTTTTATAAAATTAAAACTTGGGAGCAACGGTTAGCTAGAAAAAAAAGACATCTGAGTACACGCAAAAAAAAAAACAACTTTTGAATCATACTACTTAATATCTTTGTTCATGAGAATGCTCCTTCGACTACTGACGACGAAGCATAATCAATAGATGGTAAACAATTGAAACCTATTATGAAAGATGACCAAAGAGTAAATGGAATGAGCAGAAATAGGCAAATAAAAAAGATTGGACCAAATAGTGGGTTCAAAACTGAGAACTAAACTGAATAATCATCGTCCAAAAAATATAGAAAAGTCCAAAATAAGTCAAAGTAAGTGGTAAAATTTATGGAAGAAACTCCATAAACCAGAATTGGAGAAATGATTAAAGATATGACTAAAAGGAAACGAAGGAATCAGTGAAGACGGCCTTTTTAAGAAGAAAACTGCATAGAGATAAAAAAAAGTTCAATCTACAACAAATACAAATTGTGGAGAATACCAAAAATAACAGTGACTTATTAAAAAAAAGACGATTACTTAGAAAACATATACTGTTAAACTATTTCAAATTAGTAAAGCTAGTTAAATAGCTGTTTGAAAGGCGGAGATAGTTCTTTCTCACAGTATTACATTAAACAGCTTTTTCGATTGTTATTTAAGTGAATAAAGACTAGGAGTACGACAGAAAATATCTGCTATTATTAGTTTCTAAGAGATATGTTTCTAAATTTTAAGAAATATCAGACATATCTTATGAAGGTGTGTATTTTGTCAGTACTTTGTCACCGTCGTCAGTCCCCTGGCAGTCAAATTCAGAAAAACCGAAATTTCTCAGCTTCTACTTAAAAAAGTGACTGGCCCAATCACGAGCAGTATATTCTTTACATTACCTACCTTATAAACCTGAAATTGTATCATTTTGATTTAAAATCTATCATATTCAAAATATCCCGAAAAGTTACCCAAGTTTTGTATATTCGCCCTTTTGTTGTTTGAACTAAATAAACTCGTAAATTGTTAATAACAAATTAAGTTACGTTTTTATTTAACAACTGCATAAAAGGGATCATCAGTAATAATGACGTTATTTCTCAACTCATATTGTTCTAGTATGTGAAATGAGAGTAAGGCAAGTGAAAATATTAACATTTTTAACCCTTTAAAGTTTGATGGCGTGGCGTGAAAGTCGGTGGCGTGGTATGCACGGCAGCACACGTTGCCTTTTAGGTGTTCTTGGCGTTGAAAGGTTTAAACTGACAGAGTCTAGACTAAGACAAAATAAAACAATGACAACAGTTTTTTTTTAATTAATTTATTAATGTAACCATTTTACACTTCTTTTGATTAAACATAAAAAAAACATATATGATTATGCCGAACACACGAGAGACGAATTATTTGGCTGAAATTATTCTTGACGTCTGTCTCTTGCTAAACGTGACCTCAATTTTTCACGTTGTTTAGGATCGCGTGGGAATCTTTAATAAAAAATATAGGATAATTATTTATTGCTCTGCTTTATTTATTAATAAAATATAGCACTATAGCGACTCCTTAGATTTTTGTTTTGTGATGAGGTGCATTTTGTAGGGACAAAGTTAATAATTCTAATCTAAAATATTCAATGATTTTACATAGGATTCGTTAATTAATCAATAGAACCTACGTAAAAAAGAATATTCCGACCTTTTTCTTTATTTTATAACTGTTATGTCTGCAACTTTTCACTGAACATTTAGTCATGCGGTGGTAGCCTAGTGGTTATGCCTTGATCACACGTACCGAGTAAACGGGCGAGACAGTGCTCTCGGCCGAGTACTCGGCACGTATAAACATAGCGCCGAGTGCTCAGCCGAGCGCTCGGCCGAACAAAGCGGCGAGACAGTAGCTCGGCGGCCGTTCTATCTACCAGGCCGAGTGTCCACCCTCCCGCTTCCCCGCACTGTCTCGCTCGCTCACTCGGCAGGTCTGAACTGAACGTGTACTGTCTCGCCACTCGGCCGTCACGTCGAAGCACGCGCCATTTATTGTGATTTGTTTTGAAAAAAAATCAAATTTATACAGTTATACAAAGTACATCAGTGTCTGTGGAACTTTCAATCTCCGGAATACAAGATAAAACAAAAACGGGATGCAGCATATAAGTTCATAGTTCAAGAAATGAATGTCGCTGGATTTGGTACGGTAGAAGTTAAAAATAAAATAAAAAATTTACGGTCGACCTACCAACAAGAAAAAAAAAATTCAAGACTCGAAGAAATCCGGAGCGGGGCTCAGTAATGTGTACACTTCTAATATTAAATGGCTGAAAGAAATGGAAGAGGTGTTTTCAAAAGATTTAAAGAAAAATGTTTATGAAAACGTAAGTCCTTTATATTATGTTACTTTTATGTTACAATGTTAGGTAGCCGACCCCGATTGAGAATTCATTCTCAAAAAATGGGACAAAGGCTAGGAGGATGATGACTTTTATGTTACAATGTATTTCTTAAATAAAATTATGCAATCATTCTATTTTGCCACGAAACGGCACCTGCCCCACTGAAGAACTCTGCGTATTTATCTCGAAGCTCCCTTGCTACACGTGCTGCATTGTTGGTGTTATGATTAGTTATAGTTGGCAAAGTAGCTTTAAATTCTCGTCTCCAACTCCCCTCAACAATGGTTCCCAAATCTATATCTTCTTCATCAACACAACCCCTTGGAAAGTAATGGCCGGGACTTGTGAGACGTAACCAATTATGCAGAGCACATGAGGTGCGAATAATTTTATCGGTGGTTTCGTCATTAGTTGGTATGGGCTTTTGAAAAATTCTAAACCTGCTTGCCAGAATACCAAATGCATTTTCGACGATTCTCCGTGCTCTAGAGAGTCTATAGTTAAATATTTTTTGTTTTGTTGAAAGATTTGTGCCACTGTATGGTTTTAATAAATATGTTTTAGTGGAAACGCATCATCCCCAACCAAAAATCCTCCTTTCGGTAACAAATTATTCTCAAGATCACTACGTAATTTGCTGTTTTTAAAAATCCCGCCATCTGAGTTTCTTCCATTTGCCCCAATATTTACATAGCGAAAACAATAGTCATGATCAACTACAGCCATCAAAACGACACTGTTAGAACCCTTGTAATTAAAATATTCACTTCCACAATTCGGTGGTGCTACAATTATCACGTGCTTCCCGTCTATAGCACCGTGGCAACCAGGGAAATTCCACCTAGTTTTGAAGCCTATTTCTATTTCTTTCCATTCTTCATTGTTCTGCGGTACCTGAAACAATAATTTATTTTCATTTTATTTAACAGATTCTTCCCGCTAATGAAGACACTGGTTCTCAGGACAGTAGCTTTGCTACCTCCTCACACTCAAACAACAACCAGGAAGTACCAGTTACTGTGACAACAACTACTACCACAGCACAACAACAACAACAACTACTACTACTACTACCAGTGTTGCTACTGGAAATACTGCGAGAGGTAAAAAGAGGGCTAGAGAAATTTTTCAAGCTGTTTCTGATTTGAAAAAGTTAAATGAAGATGTTAATTCTGAGAACGAAACTGTGTTTTCTGTGTTCGGAAGGAGTGTTGCATTGCAACTTAAGAATTTATCGGCAGAGAATGCTTTATTAGCACAAAACAGAATACAGAATATTCTGACCGAATATGGGATTAAAGAACTTAAACAAAGAACTGAATTCCATTCTTCTTCTTCTAAATACAACTACCAAAGGCCGTCTTCTGTATATTCAGACACAAACTAATGCTAGTTTTCACAACGACTTATATCAATACAATGAAACTTATGCGGAATCTCCTGCTGCGTCAAATTCTGACACAAATGACAATGTATATGCGGAATCTACATCGCAATCAATATTAGCTGCTTATGCTCCATCTTCTCCAGCACATAATGTCAACGCAACGCCAAATTCTGTGAGCACTAATGACATTGTAGCAACTGCCATGTTTGCAGCTTTTGAGACGGATGGGAGACAGCAAATTTAAATTTTAATTTTGTCTTTTTTCCACCTAATTGATTTAAATTAATCTTTTTTCCACCTAATTGATTGAAATTAATCTTTTTTCCACCTAATTGTTTGAAATTAATCATTTTTCTACCTAATTGTTTGAAATTAATCTTTATTCTACCTAATTGTTTGAAATTAATAAAAAAGTATTCAATTAACTAAAGTTTTATTTATAGCATGTAAGAAAAAAAAACGTACCTTTAAATAATTCTCCAAATAAGTAAATATTGCATCCATGACTTCCGGTATGAATGATGATATTGCAGCCCGCGATACTCGGTAAAAAGCCTGCAAATAACGGTAGCTCATCCCAGTTACCAAATACGATAACGCTACTTGTAGTTTAGTCTTTGCAGATATAGCTTCTCTCATGACTGTATCTTCCCTTTGTATCAATGGAGTAATATTTTCTAACAATGTTTCAAAATGTTCTACATCCATTCTCAGAAGCATTCTGAATTCAGCAGGATCTTCTGTTCCTAATTCATAAAAAACAGTGTTTGAAGCGCCAAAATCAGATCTTCTCAACATCCATGGTCTTGTCCAAATCCGGCGTTGCTCTTCTTCCAACAATTCCTTTAATTCTTCCATTAATAGTGGAATGAGTAACTTTGTATATTTTCTAATAATCTTTTTACGATCCATCGTGTCCGAATCTCTCAATGGAACTGAACTGACTGTCCTAATTTCAAAACACGTGTGAACAGGCACTCGCTTATATCACTGTCTCGGCCGAGAAACATTTTACTGTCTCGCCCGTTTGCTCGGTACGTGTGATCAAGGCATTAGGGCATGCGACTTTCAATCCGGAGGTCGCGGGTTCGAACCCGGCCCGTACCAATGAGTTTTTCGGAACTTATGTACGGAATGTCATTTGATATTTACCACTCGCTTTTCGGTGAAGGAAAACATCGTGAGGAAACCACCTAAGCCCAATAAGCCCAATTATTTTTGTACTTATTGTGGATTCACTCAGAGGAATGAAATAAAAAATTGTAATAATCGTCAGTTGGACTTAGTTTTAACTTCGCTGGGGGAAAAAGTAAGGGTGCGTGCAGCGTCAGAGGCGTTGGTTCCAGTTGATGCGTACCATCCGCCAGAGGTACTGGTGACGGTGGCGGGGGGCTCGCCGGCGCAGGCGCAGGACGCGGCGCGCGAGGACGACGCCAACTTCGGGGACCAACATCACCACCAGAGATGGAACTTTAGGAAGGCTGATTATCCGGGGTTGTACATGTCTTTAGCCTCCATTGATTGGACTCGGTTGTATAGTATCGATAATGCGGAGGATAGTGTATTATTTTTTTATGCTAATATTAACCAAGTTATTAATGATTGGGTTCCTAATAAAGTAAAAAAAAACATAACATCAAAATACAGCTATCCCGAATGGTATTCTGCTGACATAATTAAGGAAATTAAAAATAAAGCTGCTCTTCATAGAAAATACAAAGCGAGTAAGGGGTCAAGAGAAAATTATATGGCTTTTGCTAGGAGCAGGGCGAGGGTGAAAAGTTTAATCAAATTAGCTCACGCACAATACCAAGATAGGGTCCAAAAACATTTAAAAGAGGATCCGAAAGCTTTTTGGAATTATGTTAAGTCGAAAAGTAAACAGAGGAATTCTCAAAGAATAACCAAAGACGGAGTAGTACTAAGTGACGCAAAAGGCGCTAATGAGTTCGCAGATTTTTTTCAGTCTGTCTATAGTAGCGTGCCAGCAAAACTTGACTTAGACGCGGCGGTGTCGCAGGCGCCGGCGCAACAATGCCCGTCGGACTCGACGCGAATAAGCATAGAGAGGTTGCAGTTGGCCGAAGTCGAGCGAGCACTAACAAATCTCAAACCGAAACGGTCAGCCGGTCCGGACGGCATCCCTGCTTATGTAATTAGAGACTGTCGATTTGTTTTGGCCGAACCATTATTACATATTTATAATATGTGTTTGAAGCACGAGGTATTTCCAGAGGTATGGAAAATAACTCGGGTAGTTCCCGTTCCAAAGGGGGGAGGAGGTGAAAGTGTCGACCAGTACAGGCCGGTAGCAGTGTTGTCTACTCCTGCGAAAGCTTTTGAGTCGGCATTGCATAGTAGTCTTTTTAACCAACTGGAGTCTCAGCTATCGGACGAGCAACACGGTTTTCGGCCGGGTTGCAGTACCACCAGTAACTTACTTAGCTATGTGACGGATATAATACCAGAAGTAGACGGAGGGGGTCAGGTGGACGCCGCTTATTTTGATTTTCGCAAGGCGTTTGATGTCGTGGACAACGATATTCTGCTCAAAAAATTAGCCGGCGTTGGCCTTACCCCACACCTGCTAAAGTTTTTTATAAGTTACATGCGTGACAGACAACAATTTGTAGAATACAATGGTTTTCGATCGCAGCCGTACTTAGTACGGTCTGGTGTAAGTCAAGGAAGCAACCTGGGTCCTTTGGAGTTTGTTATTATGGTGAATGATTTACCCAAGGTCATCAAGAATTCAGGTTGCTTACTGTTTGCGGATGACTTGAAATTATACTTACCTATCAGAAATTCGTCCGACTGTAACAGGCTTCAAAGCGACATAAACCGGGTTGTTGAATGGGCTGAAGGTAATAAGCTCTACTTCAATGTTACAAAATGTTTAACTATTACTTTCACTCGTAAATACAATCCCATACATCATGACTATAAGATCGACGATACGAAGTTGAAAAGAGTAACGGAGGTCAAAGATCTAGGCGTACAATTTACATCCGATCTGAGGTTTCGAGGGCACATCATAAACATTTGTAAAAAGGCCTATAGAATGCTAGGATTTGTACTTCGCCGTGCCCACGAGTTTACTAACACTGGAGCTGTTGTCGCTTTGTACAATGCGCTGGTGCGAAGTAAACTGGAAACGAATGCAGTCATCTGGGATCCACATGAAACGAAATATCATCTGATGGTGGAGCGAATTCAAAATAAATTCGTCAGATATATTTATTGGAAAAAGTATGGAGTGTATCCTTTTTACCCATTGCTGTATCCTAACTTATTTGTTTTGGGAATGGTGGGGTGCAATGAGCTGCGAGTGCGTAGAGAACTGAGTCTGGCGACCTACGTATTTAAATTAATCAGGGGGGAAATATACAACAGCCAGGTGTTAAGTCATGTGAGCCTTTGTGTGCCGGATAGATTTGTGTGGCGCCGCCGCCGGCCCGGCCTGCTCCGGGAGCCGCGCGGGCGCACCAACTTGCTCCGCGAGGCGCCGATGGCGCGCGCTATACGTACCCTTAATGTGATCTCGGAAAATATAGACTTATTCTCATGTTCTATGAGTGAATTTGCAAAGTGTGCGCTATATACAATCTGTTATAATCGGGAGCCTGTATAATAGTTAACATCGTTAAATGGTATAATGTAGTGTAAATACAATGTTTAAATAAAATAGTTACGCTATTGCATTAGGTTAAGTTACCTGTAAAAATAGCTGTAAGTGTGGAAATACATAAAAAGAAAAAGAAGGCCTAGTTTCCCCTCTGGGTTGGAAGGTCAGATGGCAGTCGCTTGCGTAAAAACTAGTGCCTACGCCACATCTTGGGATTTAGGTAGCCGATCCCGATTGAGAATTTATTCTCAAAAAAATGGGACAAAGGCTAGGAGGATGATGATTTAGTCATTTTTGAGACCCGTCACGTGTCATGGTCTAAGCGAGACTGTTCGTCCAACCAATTTGTGATTTTGCATTACTTGGGAGGGTGCCATTTTTTCCGTCTGATTGTGACGTAATAATTACATGGACACATGTAATTATTACGTCAATGCTAATAAAGAACATTCTTCTGACCGCGTACATTGTATAATATGACAGTATTTTCACAGTTATCTTTTTCACTTCTCCTGCTCAAAAAGTACGTTATTTTAGCTTCTGGGAGCAGGGCTAAAATGATACTTTTAGCCCATAGGGTTTAAGTGGAAACCATATAATAATTTCTATGAAAATGAAAAACATCTTATTGGCGACCAGTTACATACTTAGTAGATACGTATAATTAAAAACATCCTGATGAGATCGGCGAAAATGCAAATAATTTAAAAAAAAAAAAACAAGAATTTTCTGCAGTAAAGTTACTGTTAGGCACTGCAGTTTTTTGGGGTTCCGTAGTCAACTAGGAACCCTTATAGTTTCGCCATGTCCGTCTGTCTGTCTGTCCGTCCGTCCGCGGCTTAGCTCCGTGATCATTAGTACTAGAAATCTGAAATTTGGTATGAGTATGTGCATATATCACGCCGACAAAACGGTAAAATAAAAACTAAAGAAAAAAAAAATTTCGGGTACCTCGCGAACACCTAAAGTGGGGGTGAATGTTTTTTTTCGTTTCAATACTCGTGTGTGGGGTGTCGTTGAATAGCTCTTTAAAAAATAATAGGGGTCTCCAAACATTATTTTTTGATAAAGTCAGCAGTTTTGTAAATATTCGCTCCGAAAATAAATAAGTTTCTGTCAAAAATGACATTTTAGTGGCAAGCTTTTATAGCCGACTGTACTTTTCTTTAGATATCCATCAAATGCTCACTGAGACGATTCTAGAGAGCCCAAGCTCGGTAGGATTGCTTTTTCTATTATAGAGTTCCTATGGCCACCTTCCGGCTCCATCATCAGATCAGCCCCATGGTACCATATTATTGTATTGTCATCAAAGTTAAGTAAGTATGCAAAATATCAGCTCAATCGGTTGACGATATCTGCTTCAAAATTGAGTTGCAAGATTTCACCCGAACAAACATACTTTAAACATACCATGCAAGCTAAATAAAAGCTTTAAAAAAAATAGCGTCCCCCCCTCTAACTTTTCAACCACGGGTCAAAAAATTATGGAAAAATTCATGAATATGAGGCCTAATAAGTACTTTCAATGAAAGGACATTGGGTACTTTACTATGGAAAAATTCCCCACGGCGGACAAAGCTGAAACATACATCAATTGAAAGCTTTTAACTTCTAGTTTTACTAAGTAAATGGGCATTATTGTGGCGTATGGGAATACCGAAATATAATTGCATTAATAATTCAAGTAAGTACGGTGATCGTATTATTTTAATACTGTACTGTATGTAAATGTCTAGTACCTACTGTATATAAATATACTAGCTTTTGCCCGCGGCTTCGCTCGCACAGGGTCTGGAAACGTTATCTGTGTAACTTTCTACCCGCTTTGTTGTTTCTTAAAACAATACAACTAATATAGATATCTGCGCGTATACATCAATTTTAGTACCTTGTAAAATTTGATTCCCTTGAGAGTATCGACGTTTGTTGTGGCATAGGTGAACAGCCGGATCTTTTTTAGGGTTCCGTACCCAAAGGGTAAAAACGGGACCCTATTACTGAGACTTCGCTGTCCGTCCGTCCGTCCGTCCGTCCGTCTGTCACCAGGCTGTATCTCAAGAACGGTGATAGCTAGACAGTTGAAATTTTCACAGATGATGTATTTCTATTGCCGCTATAACAACAAATACTAAAAATAAAATGAAATAAATATTTAAGTGGGGCTCCCATACAACAAACTTGTTTTAGATTATATATATATAAATATATATATATATAGGTACGGAACCCTACATGCGCGAGTCGGACTCGCACTTGCCCAATTTTTTTACGTTATAACTAAGTTTGGGTTTTTAACTACTTCAAAGGATTACAGCCCTGAGTACTTATATGGTTTTAATTTCCATTTTATTCGATAGACGGACAGACAAGCAGACAACTAAGTGGTCCTTTGAGGGTTACGTTTTTCCTTTTGAGGTACGGAACCCTAACAATGCAATGTTTTTTACACGAAGTTTTGTCATTCAATCCTACGTTTTGCATATAAAGTGTTTAACCTCTTCAGGAGATAACTTTCCAAAAATGAATGCAGAGTTTATACACTAAAATATTCCTCACAAGAACTTTTATCTCCCCCCTTTACTGAGACAATACTCATACATTTCAAAAAATTCTGAAAGTAATATTTTGACACACGGAATATGACCAGACTTACGAAAACAATCTCATCTTTTCTCATCCAAACTTTCGCCTCCCATTAGACCCATTTTGAATATGAATTTCCATAAAAAACTTAAGTTTATTTTCTTAATTTTTAGTGAATATTCTACAAAAAAACCCGCATACCTCTTATTCATAACATGAAAATGTTGTCACCTTCAATTTCACATGCTTAGGGGATGAATATTGAAACATGCATCTCTTACTTTTTAACTTCATTTATGGTGAAAAGTTGTTTGTAATGATTAACCTATGCCCGAAATATTATCACTCTTACTCAAAAAATTCCAAGCTCTTTATACAAACTGTCACCTCTCAGCGTATCCCATTAGGGGTTGAATTTTCAAAAACGCTGAAATCAATATTCTCAGTTTTTGATGAAGTCTACCCGCAAAATAGTGCACTGCACCTCTTATTTAAAAAAGGCCCGATTCTCATACAAAGTTCTATTTCCATTTGATGCCTTTCAGGGATGAATTTCCAAATATGCTGAAACTTGTTTTCTTACTTTGTATAAAATAATCTATACAAGTACCTAATGTTACTCAAAGAACCCCAAGGTCTTCATTGAAACTAACCTCCCTCTTTACCCCATGATGGGTTGAATTTTCAAAAACGCTAAAATACATGTTCTTAGTTTTTGATGATCAGTGTACACACAAGATAATGCACCTCTTCGTCAAAAAGGCTCGATTTTCAAATAAAGTTTCACTATCCATTTCACCCCTTTCGGGGATGAATTTCCGAAAATGCTGAAACTTGTCTTCTTACTTTGCATAGAAGAACCTATACACGAAATATTACCACTCCAACTCAAAGAATCCCAAGCTCTTCATACAAACTTTTACCTCCCACTTTACCCCATTAGGGGTTGAATTTTCAAAAACGCTAAAATACATGTTTTTTGTTTTTGATGATCAGTCTACACGTAAAAGAATACACCCCTTACTCAAATAGACCACGTTTTTCTCACAAAGTTTCTCTGTGCATTTAACCCCTTTCGGGGGTGAATTTCCAAAAATGCTGAAACTTGTTTTCTTACTTTGTATAGAAAGAGCTGTACACGAAATATTACCACTCTTACTCAAATAAATCCAAGTTCCTCATACAAACTTTCATCCCCTATTTAACCCCTTTAAAGAATGAGTTTTCAAAAATCTTGAAATCAGTTTTTTTGTTTTTAGATCGAAAATCTATACACAAAGTTATGTAGTTCTAACTCAAAAATTACGTAAGTTTCATACAAACTTTCAACCCCGATTTGACACCCTTAAGGGATGAGTTTCGAAAAATCCCTTCTTAGTGCTTGCTTGCATCGTATACTTGATCTATTCTAGAAATTTGAAGTTCCTAGGTTTCGGCTCTACGTTGATGAGTGAGTCAGTCAGTCAGGACTTGTCCGTTTATATGTATAGATTTTGTGTTATTTGATGACTAGCTTGGATTAGATAGCAGTTGTGCCAAGTGCCAGACTCATAGAGGTTGTGGTTTATAGTCTTGTCAAGTTAGAGTACGCGCACATTTTGGGCGGGCTGCTACGGGCCGGCCCGCAGCGCAGAAATCGGTCTCGAGTATTTTATATTGCACACTGAGGCGGGCCGCGTGAGGTGAACTCGTTGAAAAGTGTTCCCGAGCATCTCTCCTGAGGTGTACGTCCTGTCCTCATTTAAGCCCTTCGTGAGTAGGTTGCGTAGTCTAGTGTGACTAGGACACGGCGAGGACCGCGCAAGACGTCAATCCAGACATTGACTGTTAGTATTCTGTTTCCATCGTTTTCCCCATGGATCCCGTAACCCTTCTCCGCGAAGCGGCCTGTTCCGAGGACCAAAAGGAAGCCATCGAATCTGTTGCTGGCTTAGTTTTACGCTTTTTCAAGCATAAAAAGGGCTAAGCAAGAGGTTCTCTGACTTCTCGGTGGCTGATGCGTTCGAGTCGCTGAGTGTGCCGGAAAAGTCACAGAAGCCATTGTCTCCCACGGCCCCTCCGGCTCCGGTTGCAACTGAGGTAATCAAAGCCCCTAAGGCTCCCTCTCCCCCGGCGGCAGAGCAGAAGGCTCCTAAAAAGGCCAAGACTCCTAAGGCCTCCAAGCCCCCAGCGCCCCCTGCCTCTAAGGCAGCCCCGGCGCCGTTTAAGACGCGACGCCCCCAGTAAAGGGGGCCGCGCCCGCCCTAGTCACCCTCTCGGCCCCTAAGGCCAAGACGGATTCTGACGTTCGGAAATCCCGTTCCCGCACCCCCAAAGGTGCAGGAAAGGTAATCCGGAGCCCGACCCTCAGTGTTAACCCCGCCTCCGGGAAGTTAGCAGAGGTCCAAAGCCTCAAAGAGCCCCTAGTTATCCCCCTCGAGCAAATCCCCTTAGACTGCGTAACGCAGCTCAAGAAGCGCGACGTGGACAAGATGGAAACAGAATTTCAGGTCGCAATGCCTCTGAAGGAAAAGCGCAAGCGCGCGCATGCTTCCTCCAAGGAAGAGAAGTCGGCAAAAAAAAATACAGATACCTTAGCCCCCCCGGCGCCTTCTGCGCCCCAGTCCAATCTTGTCTCGACTTGTCTAAACAAGTCCCAACGTGCAGCCCGGGCTGCACCTGCTCCCCCAAAGACTGCGATTTCTAGTAAGGGTACGCCTCACAGGTACGCCTCAATTGAAGCATGCGAATGCTATCGAATCTTACATAGCAGCAATTGAGGATGAGCTCAAGACTGCGAAATAGCCCTCCGTAATCCCTCTTTATAAAGAGATAAACACTTTTTACAAAGAGCAGTGCCAACTTCTCTCAGCTCGCGGTGCCAATACTAAATATTATGGATTACTATTCCGCCCCTCACGCTGTCACGCTTAAACCTCGTTCGATAATTATTGGCATCTTCAATGACAACAGTCTGCGTGGGATGAAAGATAGGGTGATGGAATTCCTACGCGCTCATTCTATCGATATATTTCTAGTTCATGAAACTTTTTACAAACCGCATTTAAAATCATTCCGGACCCCCGGTTACGCGATGGTTAGGAATGATAGCTTGGATAGGCCCTTCGGAGGGACCGCGATCTTCTACCGCAAATATCTACACGTAGTTGCCCTCTCTCTCCAGTCTCTCCCGCCTCTTATTCAGTTGGAGGCATCTGTCTGTCGTATTTCGTTAGAAGGTCATGACCCGATAACGATTGCGTCAGTCTATCTGTCTCCCTCTAACAAACTCTTACCGACAGACTTAAACCTACTTGCTCAACCAAATCCCAATGGAGTCGTCTTCGCAGCAGGTGACTTCAATTCTAAGCACACCGCCCGGAAGTGCGTAGCATCTAACCCAAACGGCGTTCAGTTTTTCAACTTCTTAGCCAGAGAAACAACCGAATCGTCAATCATTCCCCCTAGGGAACCGACTAATTTTTCAAACACCGACCTAACATAATTAGATGTGGCCCTTATGCAGAAAACCTTACAGTTGCGTTCTGTAGAAGTGGTTGTCGCGTTAGATTCCGAACATGCCCTGGAAGACAACGCGGAAGTATCGACGTCGATCTCTAGCAAGAAGTCCTCCAAAAACCGCCAGAAAGCGACTTCGGTAGCTACAGCAGCAGCAAGCGTTCGATGTTTGTAAACAATGAAAACCTTATTGCTGCGCTATAAAAATCTCATTTTCTCAGCTTTCGCATTAGTTATGGGAATAAAAAATACACAGTGGTAAAGCCCGTAACATTATCTAAAAACTTTTTAATTGGTTTCGTTTGTGTCCACTAGTGGGGAAGAAATTACCCAATGTCCTTTGTATTGGACAAAATCGGTCGAGCAGTTTTTGAATTATCGCTAAATTTCATAATTTTCTTTAAAAGGACGTAAGTTGACTTCCAGAAGGTAATTAGTAATTACAGTTACTTTGGCGTTTACGACCTTTTTATAGAGCTTGAAATCTTTCTCGTAATTTAAATGTTTCTCGTAATTTTCGTCTATTGTGAAGATGTGAAGGATGTCTATTGTGAAACAGTATGGCACTTAACCAATACTTATAACGTTCGAAGTGTAAGGACATCGCGCGGCACTTACGTCATTTTATAGAAAATTATGAATTTTTGCGATAACTCGGCTCGACCGATTTTCTTCAATACTTATAGTTTTCATTGAAAGTACTTATAAGGCCTCATTTTCACGAATTTTTCCATAGTTTTTTGACCCGTGGTTGAAAAGTTAGAGGGGGGGGACACCATTTTTTTTTTCGGAGCGAATATTTACGAAACTGCTGACTTTATTAAAAAATTATGTTCGAAGACCCCTATTATTTTTAAAAGACCTTTTCAACGAACCCCCACACACTAGTTTTGGATCGAAACAAAAAATCACCCCCACTTCAGGTGTACGGGAGGTACCCGAAAAAATATTTTTTTTTAGTTTTTATTTTACCGTTTTGTCCGCCTGATACATACACATACTCATACCAAATTTCAGCTTTTTAGTACTAATGATCACGGAGCTAAGCCGCGGACGGACAGACGGACATGGCGAAACTATAAGGGTTCCTAGTTGACTACGGAACCCTAAAAAATGACAAATCTCCAAAAAAAGTCAATAAGATATTGCACAATGGTGTCACAAGAACTTTCATTTTAGGCTTATTTTTATTTTCTCGCAGTGGAAATGAAAAGCAGAGTATTAAGTGCCACGTGGCTAAAAGCCATTATGAGTATTATGACACTATATATATATATATATATATAGATAGATAGATAAAAACTTTATTTCATCACCGACACCAACAGTAACACTAAAAGAAAACCTATAAGCTGAAAATTTTATATTTGTCCTAGGTCACTACTATATTCGCTCGTCCAAATTATCACTTCGTGCCACAATGGCTTATTTTAGCTCCTTGTCGAACAATCCACTATTTACTGAAGACAAATTGTCTCATTAAACAATAGTAATTAATGGTTAATGGTTCTATTTAGAAAGCGACAACAAAAACGATGGAAGCTCTCAAAAATAAAGGGAACCAACTAAACTACTACTAACTTTTGGACATTATATTATTTTTAATTGAACAAAAACTAAAAAGACGTGTTTCGACTACTGATTTTTATGACGTCACAATCACAAGCCAGTATAATTATAGAAATTTCATTCTAACAGATCGTTTTTGACATTTCATAAAGAGTATAGCTGATTTGAGCTGTCATCCTCATCACAAACCGTATTACTGAAATTTGGATTTTTGTACGGTTACAAGTTTCAAGTCCCATATCTCCGCCATTAAAAAAAACGAATTACTGAATAGACAATAAAACACTATATACATACCTAGGTAGTTATCGAACCTAAAGGTGATTTCACAACTTGAATTTTCTGTAAGTACTGTAAAATTTTGCAAATGTAACTTAGCCACTTCTTACCCTTAGCCTTTCGTATATGAATGTCTTTCGATTAAGGCGTTAATGTTCTCAACTTTCCCAAGCATAATTATCTCAGAAGAAGTAACAGAACTATTCTGTAAAAAGTTTAAACAGCGTTTACTACGTAATGTAGTGACGTGTGGTCCTTCCACCATTTCACTTAATTAAAGACATTCGTGACTATCATTGACGTAATAATTACATGGACACACAATCAGACGGAAAAATGGCATCCTCCCAAGTAATGCAAAATCACAAATCGCATTAGTTGGACGAACAGTCTCGTTTAGACCATGACACGTGACGGGTCTCAAAAATGACTAAATGTTCAGTGAAAAATTGCAGAAATAACAATTATAAAATAAAGAAAAAGGTCGGAATATTCTTTTTTACGTAGGTTATATTGATTAATTAACGAATCCTATGTAAAATCATTGAATATTTTAGATTAGAATTATTAACTTTGTCCCTACAAAATGCACCTCATCACAGAACAAGAATCTAAGGAGTCGCTATAGTTCTATATTTTATTAATAAATAAAGGAGAGCAATAAATAATTATCCTATTTTTTTTATTAAAGATTCCCACGCGATCCTAAACAACGTGAAACATTGAGGTCACGTTTAGCAAGAGACAGACGTCAAGAATAATTTCAGCCAAATAATTAGTCTCTCGTGTGTTCGGCATAATCATATATGTTTTTTTTTATGTTTAATCAAAAGAAGTGTAAAATGGTTACATTAATAAATTAATTAAAAAAAACTCTGTTGTCATTGTTTTATCTTGTCTCAGAGTCTAGACTCTGTCAGTTTAAACCTTTCAACGCCAAGAACACCTAAAAGGCAACGTGTGCTGCCGTGTATACCACGCCACCGACTTTCACGCCACGCCATCAAACTTTAAAGGGTTAAAAATGTTAATATTTTCACTTGCCTTACTCTCATTTCACATACTAGAACAATATGAGTTGAGAAATAATGTCATTATTACTGATGATCCCTTTTATGCAGTTGTTAAATAAAAACGTAACTTAATTTGTTATTAACAATTTACGAGTTTATTTAGTTCAAACAACAAATATATTTTAATACCTAAATCCATACTAATCCATACTAATATTATAAATGCGAAAGTGTGTCTGTCTGTCTGTCTGTCTGTCTGTCTGTTACCTCTTCACGCTTAAACCGCTGAACCGATTTAGATGAAATTTGGTATATAGATAGTTTCAGTCCCGGGGAAGGACATAGAATACTTTTCATCCCGAATAAATGTAGTGTTCCCGTGGGATGAGCGGGTAACACCGCGGGGCACAGCTAGTAGTATTATAAATGCGAAAGTGTGTCTGTCTGTCTGTCTGTCCGTTACCTCTTCACGCTTAAACCGCTGAACCGATTTTGATGAAATTTGGCATGAAGATAGTTTAAGATCCGAGGAAGGACATAGGATAGTTTTCATCCTGGAAATTATCCCTAAAAAGATTGAAAAGTAAGTAATTCATGATGACATTGATGACCCTGTCGGAAATGTAATGATTAGACCAGAAGCACAATTGCTCTTACATTTGCTTAGGCTCTTTAAATAATCCCTTTTATTAATTAAGGTGATTAGGTGGATATCTATCGTGTTGTACGAGGTTGCTTCCATACTTCCAAGTTCCACGCGGACGTAGTCGCGGGCAAAAGCTAGTAAAATAATAATGAAAATATTTTTAGAATGTAAAAATATTAAAATCTGCTCTATTCGTGCCATGTTCCAAGTTTGACAAGAGACATGAGTCAGAATACGCTAAAAAAGTTAATTTACACGAATAATATTTGTGGTAATAAGTACGTAAGTCAATTAGACACTTAAACGTTGGAGCAATGAGTTCTTTTGTACGAAGTAATATGTTGTTATAAATTATAAATACCTAAGCGTTATTAGCATCTACTTGAACATGACAACGATGCCACTTTTTTTGACATTTTCGTTCGGGTCTGTGGCTCTATTATAAATAATACCTCAATGGTGACTATAAATATATGTGTGTCCTATATAATCGACAAACAGTAGCTGAATCTGAAGTGATGAGCTCATCCCAGCATACATGTGATCCACCATTACAATAAACAAACAGTCCAACCGGGAATCGAGCCGCCTAGACTTTTATATAGATAAAATAAAACCGAATGTAACCTAGATTCGTAAGGCTGACTGAGTCTCCAATTTTAAGCGTGAGAAAACTATAACGAGCTCGAAAGATGTTATCTCTTTGTTTATTTCGTCTAACAGATAGAATGTAAGAAAATGAGAGTGAGAGATATTTTGGGACGCGCCGCGGCCACCGACCGACCGTGACCCCTTCATTTCACTGCACATGTTCTTCACTAATTCTAAACGCAGCTAACTTCGACAACTGCTGCAGTAGGTGACGTCGAATGTTTATTTTAGAGATACGCCAAACAATTGATCCTTTGTTTAAAGATGAATCACGGAGATCTGAATTCTGCGGAGTGTATCGCTGGGTCGACTGCGTCGTGGGGCATTTTCCAAAAGTTACGGACAGTGTGACCAGAAGTAGATAAACACGCCAAAAATTATCTGCTCAAGTGTTATTTTAATTATAGTAATGATCAGTGGTCGGATCAGGGTGTGCAATTTGAGGTGAATGACCTTAAATGCTATACTTGATAATCTTGATATGCATATGCCCCGGGAATTTCTGTGAATGCCGTTTTTGACGACATCATATTCATAACATCGTTTAGTAGCGCATTATTGGGCAATAAGTAGACTATAGACATTTACAAATATATGTATTAGAATACAGGGTGGAACAGATCAAGGGACTTTTAAGCAAACAGGGAATTGTTCAGACTGAGTACTTCATTTTTCACCAATGAACTATTGTAGGCATGTAAACATTTCTATCCATTTTTGAGATATGTACAGTTTGTTAATCATTAGTGTAAAAATCTGCACATATCAACACTAGCATCTTTTGAACATCGCTTAAGATAAAGACAGGTGTCATTTATAATGTAAATAAAAAAAAATAGTAGAGTTGTCACTCATATTAAAATATTTTATTTTGATGACTTTTTTATATCCAGCCTTACCATAATATGTCGATTGTAGATCACTCAGATGACACTATCCTGTCAGCCCAGTCTTTAGAAATGTTTCACCCTGTATATTATTGACAAAACACATATATTTTTTAAGTTTTACACGATTATAATCCCGGTATTATTAAGTCATATCCATACTAATATTTATACTTTGTCTTTGTTAGTTTAGCTACTTCTTCCACTGATTGTAGATGTACTTACATACCATTTCCTTTTATTTATTTATTAAATATTAACTGCACAAATGAAAAACAAATCGTAGGTACTCAATGGCAATGGCAATCGTACCTACTCAACGCTGTTTTCGTTATTTTAAATATACTTATTGGACCAGCTCACCAAATTTTCACGAGAATAGGTGGAGAAATGCCACCTGTAGGCAAGAACAGCTGGAAATCCGGACAAACGGACATCCAAACATCCGGACATACGAAAGATTATTTGACGAAGCTGAAACGGAGGGCGAAAAATCATCAACTTTTTATTCGCAGATCCTACCGATCGGGCCGAATCGACAGCCCCGCGATTAGTTGTCGGCGCTAACATTGGACAGTGCTTATCGCGTATCGGTCCCGATAACGCGCGTGCGCCGACCAGTGCCGCGGTACCCGCCGACGAAGACGCTGCGCCTGCGCGAACGTTGAAACCTTTATAAACAATATACTTGCTATGTACTTGCGCTACGGCAATTGTTTGGTAAACTGAGGTGTTGTGACAAGTATTGCTTTACTTTGACTTGTGCGGCTGAAGAGAAAACCAAGGTGCTGTACGTGAGTAATTTCAATTGTATGTATATCTCGCGTATCACTATTTTATAATCAAAACATATACATACTATCTTTTAAAATTATACTTATATTTTATATATTTACGTATTATTATATAGTTACGTATTATGTATAAATATTGTTAATAAACATATCAAACTGTGTAAATTACTCAGTTCCGTTTCAATAAATATTGGACAACCTCACACAAATGGATCCAGTCCCACAGTAAGCTCAAGAAGGTTTGAGATATGGGCACTAGACGACGATATACAGGACGTCCCAAGACTACGAGACATCAAGGGAAAGTACCTGATATCGTAGATAGTTTATTTGGCTGAAATAAGACTTTTATGTTATTTTTAAAAGTTAGTAATTCTGCATTTAAACATTTGCTTCGTCTGGGAATCGAGCTGACTTAAATGTGAAAAAAAACACCGCTATTATTATGATGTCAATCGAAGGAATGGACAAAAAATAATAATTCTTCGTAAGTAACATATTATCTTAAAAGAAAGGAACAACGTAAAATGTTTGAGTCAAATTTCAAGTGAATTATTTATTGCCGACGACGAATAATTAAGCAAGTAATTCTTAGATAATCTTTAAATACAGAAGGTACTTGAATACATAGCAAATATCTATGACCTAGGAACAAATATTTGAGTTCATCACACAAATATTTGCCATGCCGGGATTTGAACCCAGGACCATCGGCTAAACTACCACATACATATTCAACATACTTTGTGACTACCACTGCGCCAATCGCGTCGTCATTATATGTTAAATAACTTATCTTATTTCGGCACCTGTCAGGGATCAGGAAATCAGAACTAGGCACCAAAAGCTGCTAAATGATCTTATGATACTTTGAGAGTTAATAACTAACTAACTACTTATCTTGTCTCAGTGACCTACCAAGTCTCGCCCACGGTACCTGGGACGACCAACCGAGAGTTAATAACAGTGTTGTTTTTTTGCAACTCAGTATAACCTATCCTGATCTCAGCGAGAGTCAGAAATAGGTGTGTTTAATTTCCTATGTGTTTATTTTTGTTTGACAACACGAAATCACAGCGTGACCTATCCACGCGCCGCGCCGCGGTGCGTGCACCCAAGCGGAGCGATCTCTGTATATTTTCTCCTGACCTTTCTAATTTCTCTTAGCTACACATTGTATATGAGTCTTGGCCTCCGACACAAGAGCTCGCCACTTTACCCGATCCTGCGCAATCTCTCGCCAGTTTGTGGCTCCGCGCTCACGCAGATCCTTCTCTACCATATCTATCCAGCGGTACTTTGGCCGACCGACCGGACGACGCCCCGTCGGTCGCCCAAGGTATGCTCTCTTCACCTGCCGATCCTCTCCCATTCGCTCAAGGTGGCCGAGCCAGCGAAGACGATGGGCCTTGGTCTCACTCATTTTGGGTCGCTGAGCCAGCGCAGTTAGTTAGTTAGTTAGTTTACACATTGTATATATTTATTGCAATGAAAAGAAAACTATTAAACTGTGTACTTGCAATGTTTAGGTTGTTTGTTCGCGCATGTTTTGAGTTGCACTTAATTAGTATTCTTTAGCAAAACAGCTGTTCAGCCCTCGTGTGACGTTCAAGTCAATATCACGCTGATATATTACTTAGCTCTCCGAGAATAAATATATACACTTTTACTCATTTTACTTTACAATTATATTTTGTATTAAATAAATAAATAAATGAATAAATAAATATCAGACAACCTCACACAAATATATTATCTGTAAATAACTAATTATACTATAATTTTGAAAACAATCATCTTATTGAAATGATCAGGAACGGGTCTCAGCAGGGCTACAGTCACAGAATATTCCTTACCCTATGTTCATAGCACTCGAAGGGGCCTCTACGTGTTGGATCCATATCCACACGAAGGCCAGGCCTTCCAAAAGACTGGGACGTATGAACCTGAGACTCGAAAGCGAGATTTTTTTTATACACTTCAATAAAAAAAAATTAAAGAAAGTATTCATTCAGGGGAATTAAATATTTAAAAAACCTGTTTTAAATTTGGTGTGGACGATTGTAAGCCGTGTTTATAAGTCTCATTGTGGCAATATAAAATCAAAACGACTGCTCTTATTTCTTTCATCTTTGGTACGGGTGTGTAATGTTTTGCATAACAACAATTTGCGAATTTTCATTTTGCATAAAACGAATTGCATAATTTCAACCTGCATAAGTGATCATATAGCATAAAAACAAAATGCATACAAACGAATTGCATAATTTCGAAAATTATAATAGCTTAATTGCATAATAATGTATTTGCATAATAGACAAATAGCATAATAGTCACTTTGTATACTATACCATTCTCATATCATACTTTTTTCATAATAACTTAAAGCAAATATACCTATCCAAAAAAATAATATTTTTTTCTTATTAATTTTTCCCCATTGCCGAGCCAAATTAGGAGCAGTTACCTTTTAAGGGTCATAAAAAAAACCCCTAACCTACCTATCTCTGGGAGCAGTTTCGTTTTAAGGGTCATAAAAAAATAACCCTAACCTACTATCTCTTGGAGCAGTTTCGTTTTTAGGGTAAAAAAAACCCTAACCTACCTATCTCTGGGAGCAGTTTCGTTTTTAAGGATCATAAAAAAAAAACCGTAACCTACCTATCTCTTGGAGCAGTTTCGTTTCAAGGGTCATAAAAAAAATAACCCTAACCTACCTTTCTCTAGGAGTAGTTTCGTTTTTAGGGTAAAAAAAACCATAACAATATTTCAGTAGGTACTCAACAACTTTTTATTCGGGACTTATTTGATATGATATTTATGCAACTTGATAATTATTTTAAGTGTTTTTACGAGTTTTAATAAATATTCTGAATGTATGTTATACCAAGTGACATTATGACTTATGAACATTATAACAAATGTTATTATGATTATTAATGGTTATGATGTTTAAATATTATGCTTGACAAAATTATGAATTTTGTTTTTATGCAATGTGTTTATTATTCATTTTGAAAGTAGTTAAATGAAAACATGCTAAATGTTTTTATGCAACTTGAACCGCACCCCTTTGGTACATAGGGAACTACGCTGAAAAAAATAGGGTCATGTTTTTTCTCGCCACCGTAGACAGAGCACCAGAAAATTTTCATGAACTAAATGTAAATCCTACCAGTCATATCAATATATCAAACCTATTGATTGGTTCTTGTTTACCAACTGCTTACCTGTCAAGCTTATTCTGACAATGATAGTAGATAATGAATAATATTCGGTCATTGAACTCGCATGTAAGCCAAGTACTTGATAGATGTACAAGTACATGTGAAATGTAATAATTGCATGTCTGGTAGTATTTATGATTAACTCATATTCGTATGGTAATTTGTGCCACTCAAGTGACACTATGTACTCAATATTTAAATGAATGAATTATTTTATAAGAAATATTTACCTCTATGTATATTTGTACGGATGAGATAGGTAATTTAGATACATTTGTGTTAAAACACGTAATTATTCTCAAGAAGGTCAGTGTCTCGGCCTAATTGAAAACCTTAGATACAACTCTCAGTAAGTTTTTCATAGAATAGAACCACGATAGAACCCTAGGCTGCGTTCGATTACCGTACTGATTACTGATTACCTACTGTAATGTAACCTTTCACGAAAGAAGAGAGGTGTTATAAGAGTTATTTAGCAGCCATTTGGTTGAAATCGAAATTGAAATCTGCATAACCGCAACGACGTCTAAAGAAACAGTCGGCATTGTACCTGTGATTAATAGAGCATGATATTTCATCCAAACTCTCAGTAACTAGAAAAAAATAAAAAAAACTCTGTTTCATTCGGTCAGTAGAATGAAAGGTTAAAAAGCTTTTACCTTTTGAGGTAAGAAAGGCGATAAGGCTTGTTGTTTACCTCTGCCTGTTATTTAATGTATCTCATGTTGTGTTGTATATTCCTTGATGTTTCAGGTGTGCAATAAAGAGTATTTTGTATTTGTATTTGAACCATAAAAACCTGTGTATAGGATGGTACTTTTTAGAGGATGGTACTGAAAATAGAGAGAAATAGAGCACAGCACAGTAATAGAGTTGTACAGATATAGTGCATAGGGCTTTCCATTTTATTTTGTACGGCAAGCTCGATTTTAGCGATCTTCTATTTAAATGTCAAGATTTTCACCGAAGTTGACAAAGAAAGCATGGTAAAACGTAGTTTCTGACAAAAAGCGATGCAAAAACATTAGGTATCCATTTCATTTGTATTAGTGCGATACAGATTTATATAGGAAACTCGTGTTATTAAGAAAGCAACAAAGTAAGCAGTGGCTTATCAAAGGGCACTTAACATACATTTTGCGTACGTACTTAATGAGTATCGTAGTTTACTAATTATATCGTATCTTCTGTCCTACTGTTCTCTAGCAAATGACTAAATCTCAAATAATATCACTCTAGTTTTTTTACCATCGTATAGCTTATAACATTCTGCATCAGATGACGTAAACAAATAAGCTGGTACCTAATTAAAAAGGTTTAATAAGTAAAATTGCCTTGGAGCAAAAGATATAAGCCAATGCTGGACATCATTTATGCATGTCTATATCCTACATTTAAGAAAGTTATTCGAGTAATTGTTAAATGGTACTTACGCGTGTTAGATTTTATAGAATATGTGTCCTTACACAAAGAACACGAAAGTTTGTAGGTACTTGTAGTCAAGAGACTTGTGTATCTCTTGACTACAATTGCGGGACCGGAGACAATCCATTAGACTTGAGTACCATCTTCCTTGGACCGTTTAGGCGATGTCGCGGTCAAAAAACCAACCTACTATAACTCAACTATATTTAATCTTATTAGCCAGTTGAAAAATTAAATTGGCTTATTTATGACATTACTCCGAGCGAATTTGTTAAAAAACTATTAAAGTAACATAATTTTCGGTCATTGTCACATAATTTTGAAACGGATGTAACACACGTAGATTATAATATAACCTATTTAATTGATTAGAGCTTAGTTGGCTCATAAAGCAATTAAAACAACCCCAGCTCTCGATCCCAAAGAAATGAATAAAGTTCGGTCTTCTTAAGGTAGTTATAGAAAATGAGCTTTTGTAATCTCAAGTTAACGAATTTCATGTACCTAATTCAAAGTAGTAAACTACAACGTAGCCACACAAACATCCTTATTACAGTTATTAAAATATATTATGTTATGATAATGAATTAATGATAAGCATTTCGTTCCTAATAACCGGTTTTACTTGGACTGTAAGTAAATAAAAACAAAATCATTTGTTAAATGGATCGTAGTGATGATGCTTTATTACTTCCTATTTTGCTGTTTTGTTTAAATTTTGTTTGATCCAGTATTTTGCGTTGAACCAGTTTTTAACTTTCCGTGTTGGATGTCAATGCTATGACTAACCTTACTGGACGTCACTTGCTTTTGTGACCTGTGAGTTCTGTGACTATCATTGTCATTCTATGTATAAATATATTTACTTTCGTTACCTGCAAACAATGCCATTATCGGTTTTTTTCGTTAACCGCAGACTTGTCCCGGTAAATTAAACAGATTATATTTATGCATGAAATGCGTCTTTAAGTCGAAGGAAATAGAGTTCACATTGAAACACAGTGCATATAGATTTAAGACATTTTGTCTTTAAAACAGCAGTGAAGTGCGCGTAAAAGACTAGAAATAATAAATAGCATTGTTCTCAGGTAACTAAGGTAAGTAGGACTCCGAAAAAAAATCTTACTAAGTAGGTACATCTTAATAATACAAAACCCTAAATGCATTGGCGCTGCGCTGGGCCCGATAATAATGTAGTATTGTAAGTTACTAGAATTCCGCAAAAATCTCTATCATCCATGGAAAAGCGAGAATCACAATACAAAGTAGCAGAGCTGCTTCCACCGCAGACTATAGCTCTATAGACTGCGGTGGAAGCTGACGTTTCCGGTGACAGCGAACCAGTATCCCGCGGTCTCCAACAGGGTTACTAGCTACTATGTTGAATATTCGATATTTCGAAATTTTGACAGGAGATACTGTAGGTAAGATGAATTTTCGATGAAATGTGACTTTCGCCAAAAAAAATGATTCGACAAGCGATATGACGACGCGGTTGGCGCAGTGGTAAAGCAGCCTACTGAGCCGGCCATCCTGGGTTCGAATCCCGGCAAGGGCAAATAATTGTGTGATGAACTCAATTGTGCCAGGGTCATGGATGTTATTCGTATTTAAGTATGTAGGAATTTATCTATATAAGTAGTGTATCGTTGTCTAGTGTCCATAACACAAGCCTACTAGAACTTACTGTGGGACTAGATAGCTTGTGTGAGGTTGTCCAATATTTATTTATTATTTATTTTAAACGGCTTTGGTTAAATCGCCACCGAAATACAGCCAAATATCTAGTAGATATGCACCGCATCTCGCCACATTAAAATTAAGACTAAATCAATAATGTTACGTCACCCAAGGCCGTAAGTGGGATTTCCTGCCCGCTACTAAGGCAAGACGTAAAACTGTACACAAACTACCAGTGGTAATTTAGTCAAGTCCCAGGTCGCATATTTATGGCCCTCTCCTTCGGTTCAGGCCACAAACACCTGCGATCTGAGACATTCACTAATTCACCGCCCTATAGATATGTAATGTACTAAGACGGTTTATTAGTATTTTTCTATTTTGTATCTGGTAACCCTACGCGCTGCGCCTGCGTCGCTCCCGCTTTTTATGGCAATAACCGTTAGCCGTGTGCCATAACCAGACCAACTTTCGTTGATAACTGGAACGACGTAAACTATCCATTACCGATTTGGATCCGATTAGCACTGGCCTATTCAAATTATAAAAACTGGTTTTGATGTCGCTTTGACCTACTAGGTCAATTGGGTTGGGTATTGAACATGAACTCGGTTAATTAATTCACAACCAAACTGAATGTATTTTTGCGTTATTTGCATAGTCTTACTTTCTCATGCTATTCTAGCTTTTATCTCGTACTAGAAACCAGAACAAGTATTATTAATCGGTCTGGCAGTTCGTTAAAATCAACTCTTAAAAACCCGTGTATAATAATAAGCCTAGTACTATAATATAATTTTCACCTCACTAGCTCGGAAAGCCCAGTTTGTTTGTTTGATATCTATTGAGAAAATCGCTTTTTATCCACATGTGGAGAAAGAGTTTTGACGTTTCAACGCAGCTAAAGTAAAATTTGACATGAGCTTATTTTCTGAAAAATCCCGTTTAAAATACCTACATGAAAGCTAAATTAGACCTTAGTTTTAATAAATGGCAAATTGGTTGATTATTGCAGATATTTTTCAAAGATATAGTACAAACCCTTATTCTTTTTTCCTCGCTGTAGTGAGGTGAAAAGTTTTGTGTTATACACGGGCGAAAAGTTATTTTACGTCTCGTGTATTGAAACACTCGCTACGCTCAGGATTCTATTTTGAACCACTCGCTTCGCTCGTGGTCAATCATAGGCTCCTTTCGCTAGCTCGTGTTTCAAATAAACACTCGCGGGTAAAATACAACTTTCCCCCCTTGTATATCAAATAACTATTGTGTATTATTAACATGCAGGAACTGTACACTCGTCGCCTCTGTTTTATTCGTAATATAGTTGTAAATCCACTATGTACATGTCTTTATTAAATATTTTCTCGTGTAAATATACTTTAAAGCTGAGTTGGTGCCGTAGTGCAAAGGATCAACACTAAAGATACTAAATAAAGATAAATAAAAACATATTGAATGTGTAACAACACCTTTGTAAAGTACAGAACATAATCGCACACACATCTCACTCTACTTTTGTTCCTTAACTCTTGTTATACACCGTGTTTTTTTTTATTTGCGTAACTTCGAGGGCACATTCTTCAATTCTCCAAGAAACTAATGTCTTCACCGACTCATACCGTTATTAAAATATTCAAGATCCTAATTCTCTCACTTAAGTACGTTAAACCAGTGTAAAGTCTTCTTAATCCATAACCAAATATTATTTAATTTCAATTCGTTCAATTAAAGAGTAGGTACAACGGTATAGACCAAAAATTACATTTTGATACTGTGTATTACGAACTTACAATTATTTACTGTTTTATAGTGAAAACTTTGGAACCTCCGAACAATGGCGATGAAGGAATGGTTACAGCGGCTGCCGCCGCCGCGTTCCTTGCTGGCTCTGCTGCTGGCCACAGCCGGCTTCAGCGGGCGACTCTTCGCCTCTCACGTCACCCAGTCGCCCACACTCGTCGTTGACACCTGCCACACGCTGTGTCGGCTCGTCGGCCTCATCACCACACTTATCGCTTACAAGGTATATGTACATTCCTGAAAATTAAAATGAAGAAACGCTGTGTGCTAGCACTACTGCTGGCCAGAGTGGGTGTCAGCGGGCGACTCTTCGCCTCTCAAGTCACCCACTCGCCCACACTCGTCGTTGACACCTGCCACACGCTGTGTCGGCTCGTCGGCCTCATCACCACACTTATCGCTTACAAGGTAAATGTACATTCCTGAAAATTAAAATGAAGAAACGCTGTGTGCTAGCACTACTGCTGGCCAGAGTGGGTGTCAGCGGGCGACTCTTCGCCTCTCAAGTTACCCACTCGCCCACACTCGTCGTTGACACCTGCCACGCGCTGTGTCGGCTCGTCGGCCTCATCACCACACTTGTCGCTTACAAGGTATGTACATTCTTACCTCTAAGACAATGATAATGAAGGAACACTGCCTGCTAGCACTAATGCTGGTCAACGAGGGATTCCGTGGGTGACTCTTCGTCTTTCACGTTCACCCACTCGTCCACACTGCTTGCCACGCGCCTAGCTTCGGTAGTTTGGTAGGTACCTACGGTACGGTACATCACGGCGACGGCGCTAATTCGAGTGTACTTTGACATATCGCCAAATAAACGATTTCTCAGATATATCGCATTTAATTGTTATTAAAGGTATTAAAACGCGATGTTTGCGATTCGAGCTGCATAACGTGACAGGTCACGTTACTACCCGGTCAAGTCAAGTTTGTGCCTGATATCTATGGCGTCGCATATAAATTAGGCGCAAACTTTACGCGACTGGGTTGGCGAAGTGGCGATATACTAGGTATATCGGCACTTTTGGAGATCTCTCCGAGATATCAGAGAGGAATATATATAATTAGTGCCCAGAGTAACGAAAACGTACACACTAAGTAAAACACAGGTACAGTATTTAAGTAAGTAGTGTATAAGTACCTATATTATAAAAAACATACTTTCTCCACACAATATGTGTACCTACTGTTCTATTGTTGATTGTGCATTGTACGGTTACAGGCGTAGGGTGCTGCTGGTGGTATTATCGCCAATAAATAATCGCATGCATGATAGATATTATTCGCCTTGAACAATGGCAGAGTATTTTCACAGTTTGAATTAATTCAATTTTATATGCTTAGTGCGTACCACGAACCAACTACGAACGTACTAAAGTGCATTTACTAATAGTCATTGATCGTTAAGCGTCGGTAGGAAAGAGTTTGCAATCCCGGAAAAAGTTAGTATGGAGAGTCCCGTAAGTTTTACCATATACAACCACTCTCTAACAAGTCGGAATCAAAAGAAGAAAGATTTTCATAAGGTGATGTTATGGTCATGTTTGGTACCTACATCCTTACTAGGTCGATGCAGAGTCAGCCACCGGCTAAGCTTGCACCATAGATTGGAGCGGAGTTGTGCGATCTTCGATTTGTATAACGCAGTAACTACAAAATAAACTACAACAGAAAGTTGAAAGAAATAATAATTTATTTAGAAAAGTTCATGGAAAATATTAATATAGAAATTAATTTTTGATGATGATTTAAATTGACTGGCGTTCAGATAGCTCTACCAAACGATTCAGCTCTTTGCGTTTTTCAGACAATTTCTTCTTTTCGTTGATTTTTTTGATTCGTGCGAAAGGAAATCCAGGCTTGAAGAATAAACCATTGATGTTTCGGACTCTGGAAAGCGCAACATAAGACATGCCTAATGCAAATTCAGTGCCTCCAATGTTTACAACTGCTTGATCTAGAGTTAAGCCTTGAGAACGGTGAATGCTTATTGCATATGCAAGCTGTATGGGAAATTGCTTCCTTGAGAACGTTGTTGAGCCTTTCCTGAATGAAACTGTCACTGGTGGTATTGGCAATATATTGCAGTTCTGGAGTTGCGGACCTGAATATGATGCAAATTCCACCATAATGCAAATTGGAAAATCGTCACTGAAACGGTTGTCTTCGCGGTGATTGTACACAATGTCTACAACTTTACCAATTGTTCCATTGCACAAACCCGTGCAGTGAATAAATTTTGGCTCAGTATGACTTGGGCCCCTTCACACAAATACAGCTCGGAGTATCTGTATCTAGCGTCATCAGAAGATGCTGTTGCAGCCCTTGGGTCGTTGTGGATGGCGTTGATTCGAACAACAGGGTGGCCGACGTTCCTAAACTTATCAAGATTGAACGACTCGATTTCTTTGTTTGTTGAAATCAATCGAATTACATCTCGTGTTGAGGATACTGAAGCTTGATGCTTTGATATGAATCTGGTTTCGATCAACTTGTAGTCAGCAACTGTGACCTCACCTACCGCCAATCTCTGCAAACAATCCCTGAATTGCTTCTGATCTTCACCCACTTGCCTCATGATTTGTTTCAACACAAATACTTTTTTGATGTTACGATAAGCAATTTGGCCTTGTACTGCGACTGTATTTGAGCTCCGAGGAGCGCCATATAGGGGAACGTCACCGACAGGTTGAAGTTGATTGAAATCGCCAAAGAAAACAACAATGTATCCACCCATGATTTCGTTGAGTGGTCTTGCTTGCCGCAGCCGATGGTCGATTTGACCGAGAAGTTTCAAGCCTATCATCGAGAATTCGTCAATAATCACAATTTTGATCTCTGCCATCTCTTCTTGAAAATGCTGGAGTTTCTCCGCTGACATGTCCCTCTGTTGATAGTTCGACAACCGTAATGCACTGTGAATTGTCTGACCGTTGATGTTATTTGCTGCCACGCCTGTAGGAGCCATAAGAAGCACTTTTTCTTTTCCAATCAAGTGAACTATTTCATTGATGATGCAAGATTTACCTGTGCCGGCCGCACCAATAGCAATTGCTAGCTTTTCATCAGTGAGAGAATCCAGGGCAGAATTCACGAAACTTATTACCCTAGATTGATCTGAGTTAAGATTGACACGCAATAAATTTGATTCATTATTGCGGACGAATGCTTCCTTTGCAACCTTGATGAAGTTAAGGTCTCTAGGTGCTTCAGGATATCTTTCAAGTCCTCTGTTCCAATTCATTGCGCGATCAATTTCACGAAATCCAAGATCAACCAACTCAGGTGCAACTCCTGGCATTGCTTCAGCAAGAGCCATCCAAAATTTTCTCTTCGTCACGACCTAGCGAAATTTAATTAGTGCATTTTAAAACAAAAATTTCCAATATCGGTTGAGAACTCGCTGAGATCTGCGCATTGTTACAAAGTCCATTCGAGTCGATCCATGGGAGCTTTTTGTTATTTTATCATAACTTTTTAATTAAGAATAATTTCAAAATTTTCTCTTCGTCACGACCTAGCGAAATTTAATTTGTGCATTTTAAAACAAAAATTTCCAAAATCGGTTGAGAACTCGCTGAGATCTGCGCATTGTTACAAAGTCCATTCGAGTCGATCCATGGGAGCTTTTTGTTATTTTATCATAACTTTTTAATTAAGAATAATTTCAAAATTTTCTCTTCGTCACGACCTAGCGAAATTTAATTTGTGCATTTTAAAACAAAAATTACCAAAATCCGTTGAGAACTCGCTGAGATCTGCGCATTGTTACAAAGTCCATTCGAGTCGATCCATGGGAGCTCCAATAAAGAAGAGTTAGCAATAAACACGTCTCAGTTTATTCTGCAAATAAACACCAGACAAAGAAGGACTCCTGCGCAATCATCAATATAATGTTACGATAAGCTACTTGTGAATAATTTACCGCGTAACAAAATGATATATGACGGGGTTTTGCTGTTACGATCGAAAATGACGTCACATTTGTCGCATAATCGTTAGGGTTATAGTAGCAACCGATAATGTTCAATAAGCCATTGTTTCCGTCTAAACTAGCGATTGGCAATATGGCCAATGACTTCATACTTACGCATTATTTTAATGTTTTCTCTGAAACATGGGCGTTAAAAGATGTTAATTCGATTTTTATCCCCAACTATGAACCGTATTATCGGTCATCATATATCGTAAAGTCATGAAATAACATCACTGCTTTTGCTCCTCCAAGTCCCGCAGCCGCCGCTGCATGCTGCATATAGTAATGTAATTCATTATCTACAGTATCTGAGCTTAAAATAATATGATAAAATAATTAAAAGAAACTTGGTTTTCTCATTCAATAGTAAGCGAAATGGTTATTTTTACTTCGAGGCTGCACATGCCTGATGGGAGTCATTAGACCGAATTAATAACATAATAATAAATAATAAATTTATTTCAATACAACAACGTTTTTTTACAATAGCATCTTTTACAGAGGGTCCTTAAAATTAGAGACTACTTCCTAAATAGGTGAGACCTGAGCTTTAGGTTAAGCAGTGCTCCTTGCCATATAACCGCACTGATGTTAAAAACATTTAAACCAAAATTAACTTATGATTTACACGAATTTGTAGCTTACTTATGTTATATATATATATCTGTGGAATAATAATATACTTAAAATTAGCGTTATTTATGAGAGTGAGTGAGTGTATGTATATATAAGTGAGAGCAAATAGAAAATATTATCATCAATTAGACTAATATAGAGAGAAGATTTTCCGTATCCTGGTAGTTTTTAGATAATAACCAGGTTGTGACTGTTTGCTTACAATCTCTTTTATTCATTGGATAAATATTTAATAGTTTATTAATTTGATTATAAATACGAGGACCGTTAAAAGCGAAAAATTTTTTTATGAAACTAGTGTGAAATTGCCGTTCCGGTTTTCCTACGTTATGTGCTCTACGAGAGGTGTCAATTTTATTCTTGTTATAATATAGTGTTGAGTGGAATTTAAGGATTGTGGATAAAACAAAAAGTTGCCTAACTGTTAAGACTTTAGCAGTAACGTAGAGCATTTGTGTGGGATGCATGAAAGGAAGGAAGAGCATCACTTTCAGAACTGCACGTTGAGCAATTTCGAGCGCGATCAAAGAAGTTTTAGGAGCTCCCCCCCAGATAGACACACAGTAAGTCAGTAGTGATTGACATAATGCCAGGTATACACGTTTTAGGAGCGGTTCGTCAGCCACATGTCGTAGATTTTTAAAGACGTAAATAAGTTTGCGGACTCTACCACAGAGTAATTCAATATGTGCTCCAAAATTGAGGCAAGAGTCCACTATAATGCCTAGGTACTTAATGTTTTCAGTTTTTGCTAAAGGATGACAAGAGCAAGGACCACCTTGTTGTGGGACACAAGAGACATGAACTTTAAGGGACAGGTGAAGCGGTGGTTGGCCAGAAGTCCTTATAGAGTGTGTTATAAATTTTGTCTTATCCACGTTTAGAGTTAAAAGGTTCGAATCAAGCCATCTGGTGACCAAATTTAGACCATTTTGAGCATTTACAAAAACTTCTTCCCAAGTATCTTCGGAGAACAGAAGAACAGTGTCATCCGCGTATGCAATTAGTCTACCATTTGGAAGGTCTATTTGACAAAGGTCATTAATGTATACCAGAAAGAGAGTAGGTCCTAGTATGCTACCCTGAGGGACTCCATAAGTTACGCTTTGATCACCACTCCTTATTTCATCCATTGAGACGCATTGCTGTCTATTACATAAGTAATCCTGGAAGATTTTAAGTGGTTTGCCTCTGATACCAATGTATTCTAACTTTTCTACGAGGATGGGAACAGACACAGTATCAAAGGCCTTTGCTAGATCGATATATATCGATATGCATTTCTTGCCATCATCCAGGTGGTTACTTACATATTGCGTGAGCTCATGAACAGCATCATTTGTAGATTTTCCACAACGAAAACCGAACTGATTTTGTGAGAGTAAGTTATATTTTTCAAGGTACGATATCAGTCTTACATTTAAAATTCGTTCAAGGATCTTAGATATGGATGGTAGTATTGATATTGGACGATAGTTACATGGTTGAGATTTGTTTCCACTTTTAAATATTGGCAAAACTAAAGATTTTTTGAGAGCCTCAGGAAAAATCCCTTTGACCAAGCAGTTATTAAATATGTGAGTAAGGATTGGCGTGAGTGTTTTTTTGTGTATTTTTAGTACAGCGTTCGGTATACCATCCCACCCTACCGAGCAAGAGCTATTTAGTCCCATTATTAGTTCTTCAACTTCCTTCTCATTTGTGGACATCAGTCCCATAGAGTTAGTACACCTGCCCAGTCTGGTGTAAGTCTTAAAGTTTGTGATATTCATTACTGTTGCTTTCGAGATTATATTTTCAGCCAAATTCTTTCCTACATTAATAAAATAATTGTTAACTTGGTCTACTGACGCCTGGGGCGAGGAGGTAATATTTAAAAGGTCGTCGTTAGGGGTCCTTATTTTACTTGTACCAGTGATATCTTTAATAGATGACCATAAACGTTTATTATTGTTGCCTGCTCTTTTTATTTGATCTTTTTCATATTCTATTTTGACTTTTCTAAGGATATTGCCGCAAAAATTCCGATATCTACGGTAGGTAATTTTAAGTATCTCATTAGTAGGTTCTTTTCTTACTTTATTATGGAGTCTATCTCTATTACGGATGCATTTCAAAAGCCCCGGTGTGATCCACGGCTTTATAATGAATTTACTCCTAGATTTTTTAATGGTAATCGTATTTTTTGATATTAAATTCTGTAAGCGCTCTATTAAAACATTCAAAGATATATTGGGATCCATTATTTTTAAAATTTCTCTAAAATCGGTGGATTCTAAATCTTTAGCCAATGATTCATAACACAATTTTGTACGAGTTGTTATTTTGTTTTCCTTAGGTTTGGTAGATTGCCAGCATAAAAGAACAGTATTATGGTCTGTTAATGTTGATTGTATGACTATAATTTGAGCGGCAGACTTCGTTCTAAGCATAACATGGTCTAAGCAAGTCTTGCTTTCCTCACGTGTTATATGATTGTGACCGGGAAGAAGACCATAAGACGCCAAGAAAGTTAGGTAGGTATTTGAGCGTGAGTCCAGTAAATCTCCGCAAATATTGATGTTTATATCGCCCATGAGGGCAACATTTTGATGGTTCGAAAGGTTAATCAGGGTTGTGTTCAATGTTTCTAGGAAGCCTTGTATATTTATCTGAGAAGGCGATCTGTAAATTGCAACAACAGCATAATTCGAGTTAATTTTCAAGACTAAACAATTGGCATCTGTAAGATTGGGTTCTTCAACTTGGATGTTAAGACAGGTTTTACAATATATAACAATTCCATCATTTTGATTCTGATAGTTAGTACTTGCAAAGTGGTTGTATCCTTCCAACGTAGGGATTACATCTACACAAGACAACCAGCATTCTGTAAGTATTATAATATCCGTATTAATTTTAAGACGATACAGTAAGATACATAATTCATTAAAATTCTTGTTAATGCTGCGGATATTTTGTGTTAAAATTTTTAGAGTTTCTGCAATAATTAGTGTTTTACAATCCTCTACATTTGATATAGCAGATTCAGCGACTATTAGTTTATCAAGATCTTCATTTATAATATCATTTCAGTTCGCCATTTTAAATTCAATAAGAACCAAATAAAACCAAAGCATTTAGTATTAAAGAATTAAAATAAATTCTCTACGCTGCTCTAAGAGCCGACAGAATGTCCATACTTTTCACCCAGATAGTGTCCGCCTCATCTCCTTTTTTTAGCAAAATCCGACCATGGCGTGTCCATAGGTGCTTGTACCCTTTTTCTCTTTTGAGAGCACGAGCCTCAGCTAACAGCGCCCTATTTTTTGGCGACAGGTGTTCCATGACGTAGATCGGTTGTTTACTTTCACTAGCGATTCCAAGGTGCGAGGAATTTAACTTGTTAGTTGGATTTGCTTTGTTAAATGCGAGACATGCCGATAAAAAACGATCTCGTGCGCGTGGGGATGGCAACTTTACAATTACAGAACGAGGTCTTGATGAAGTTGCGTTACGGGTAGACTTAGCCACACGGGTGCACAAGAGAATGTCATTCTCCGTTATCGGACACGACACTGTAGCACCGAGTTGGATCACTGTTGTAATCAAGTTATCATTAGCATGTTCAGGGATGCACTGGATCTCAACGTTGTTTTCCCGTTGAATAACGTTAACTCATTTTTCGCAGTTCGAACGAGCCGACGAGAATGCCGGGCGCGAAGGCAAGCTACGCAACACCTTCGGCTGGGCGCGCATCGAGGTGGTCGGCCGGTTGTCCGTCCATGTTCTGTTCGCGTCTTTCGGGTTCGCGCTGGTCGTGAACGCGTTGCAGCTGGGTGTGCACTCGTCGCACGTGCAGCCGCCGCGCTACCCGCGCGTCATCGTCGCGACTGCTGTCATAGGACTGTTACTGCACGCCTTGAACTATATGCTGCTCGCCGGTGAGTTCGCTGTTCTCGTCCGCGCCGCTCATGAACGCGCTGCAGCTAGGCGTGCACTCGTCGCACGTGCAGCCGCCGTGCTACCCGCGCTTCATTGTCGCGACTGCTGTCATAGGACTGTTACTGCACCCCTTGAACTACATGGTGCTCGCCGGTGAGTCCGCTGCTCTTGTCCGAGCTGCAGCTGGGTGTGCACTCGTCGCACGTGCAGCCGCCGCGCTACCCGCGCGTCATCGTCGCGACTGCTGTCATAGGACTGTTACTGCACGCCTTGAACTATATGCTGCTCGCCGGTGAGTCCGCTGTTCTCGTCCGAGCTGCAGCTTGGCGTGCACCCGTCGCACGTGCAGGCGCCGCGCTACCCGCGCGTCATCGTCGCGACTGCTGACATAGGGCTGTTACTGCACCCCTTGAACTAAATACATGGTACTCGCCGGTGAGTCCACTGCTCTCGTCCGAGCTGCAGCTAGGCATACACCCGTCGCACGTGCAGGCGCCGCGCTATCCGCGCGTCATCGTCGCGACTGCTGTCATAGGACTGTTACTGCACGCCTTGAACTATATGCTGCTCGCCAGTGAGTCCGCTGTTCTCGTCTGCGCCGCTCATGAACGCGCTGCAGCTGGGCGTGCACCCGTCGCACGTGCAGCCGCCGCGCTACCCGCGCGTCATCGTCGCGACTGCTGTCATAGGGCTGTTACTGCACTCCTTGAACTATACATATGGTACTCGCCGGTGAGTCCACTGCTCTCGTCCGAGCTGCAGCTAGGCATACACCCGTCGCACGTGCAGGCGCCGCGCTATCCGCGCGTCATCGTCGTGACTGCTGTCATAGGACTGTTACTGCACGCCTTGAACTATATGCTGCTCGCCGGTGAGTCCGCTGTTCTCGTCCGCGCCGCTCATGAACGCGCTGCAGCTAGGCGTGCACTCGTCGCACGTGCTGCCGCCGCGCTATCCGCGCGTCATCGTCGCGACTGCTGTCATAGGGCTGTTACTGCACCCCTTGAACTACAAGCTGTTCGCCGGTAATTCTTCATAATCATATATATATATTTATTACGCTACTCTCTTCGGCCCAGCGGGTTTATTCATCAGTTTTTAGTTTTTACACACAAGCTTTTTTTACATCTATCTATGGTCTATTTTTTCTCAACAATTTTAACTTTAAGTATTATTATGAATTTTCACTAAAATATAATTCAACATAAAACATGTACCTATGTGTGTTACTTATCCACCGTTGTAGTTTTTTTTATCCTTCGCGTCAAAAGAATAGCTATCTACAGACGTTCATCTAGTGCATAATATAATATTGGCACAATGCTGTTAGGATATTTGATACTATGTGATATAAAATTAGGATATGTTATCGTTAGGATAAATACGTATTAGTACATAAAACATTAGGGCAAATAAGGGTTAGGACATTTAAAATTAGGACAAAGAATATTAGGGCAAATAACATTTGGACAAACAATCATGAGGAAAAACATTCAAACCAAAGATATTAGGGAAAAATAGGACAAATAGATTTAGGGATTCCAATATAGATCCCTGCATGTCTCGTTACAAAAAATGTGCCTAAGCTGGTATTGTCTAGTAACGGTTATCGAATATAGATAAATACATCAGATTATTTACTCATGCGTGTACGATAAGTCTAATGCCGATATCTTTCCAGTTGTTAACAACGGCAAACATTGCTGTCGGAGAAGCTTAATTTTTTGTATTGGTAAGAAACGCTGATAAATGACGCAATGGTTAATACCTACTCAGGTCAAGGTTTATTTGTTGGAAAATTACGAGTACCTACCTAGTACCTTAGTAATGAACTAGATAGGTGCCTACTATCACCTAACGTCACTGTTCACATTTAGGATCACACTATCCGTATTCCGTATAGTTATAGTTTAACGCTATCATAATTTTAAGTCGGAAGCTAAACATAAGTCACTCGCAAAGACTCCCACAAAGAAAGGCTTTTCTTTGTGGGAGTCTTTGCGAGAGAGAGCAATTAATCTAAGCCCAATCGTCGGCCTCCTCACCTTTCTAGCTCTAAGGACAGTGCCGGTAATTCTTGTTATGCTTGACTGCTAGAGTGAACATGAAAGCCATTTTACTTCTTACATCTCTATACATATACATATAAGCATCTGATATTCAAAGTATTTGTTTCCTAATCGAGTACAAAGTATACTCGTGAATGTAATTATTTGTATAGAATCTTTTTATCGATTCATATTTTTATGTGGAAATACCACATTTTTATTTTTATACATAGGTACCTAAATTAGGAAAGAAAAATTGAATGCGATCTACTACAATCTAAGCAGGATGTGAACCTGCGACCTCTGCGTTTCCAGCGCATTGCTCTTCCAACTGAGCTATCAGATCGCTACGTCAATCACACCAAATCTTCCATCCCATAATTCGTTACGCTACTGGAGCGCCCTCTGCGTCATATATGTTAGAAATGCTTATGCGCATTAGCCATACCCTAGGATGTGCGCTTTACACGCACGATCCCCAATTCGATTTTACATTCAATTTTTTTTTCTTAATTTACCTTTCGATCTTTATTTATAATGTAATTCGGTCATTCTCCAGATTTGTGTTCTAATTCTAATTAACACCTCGCTTTTTTTCTACTTACTTTCCAATCATTTTTATCTGAAATATAGTAACATATCGACCATTGAAACCTAAATGTGGATAGGGCACTTTATAATTATTAAAGGTTCATTACTTATAAGCATATTAAAATTTATATGGCGCGTGAATTAGAAAAACGACGTGTTAATTAGAATTTTTGACTTTTTGTATGGCGCGTTAATTAGAAAAGCGACGCGTTAATTATACAAATACAGTTATATTTTTTTTTAATTAAAATAAAAACGTTTTGTGTAATAATATATGACTGATATGGTGACAGTTATATGATATAAGCTATGTTTTAAATAATATGAAAGTATCTAAGTACTCAAGAAACAAGCACACCGGCCGTTAGTTACTAGGTAGGTTAGGTATGCAATTACGTATGTAAATTTAATTATTATGATGTTATAATAAATAATTTATACATGTACCCGCCCTCGCTACGCTTACTATATTATCTCCTCCTTCTCCTTGCGTTGGTTGCCTCATTGCTGAGGGTCGTGGTCATTCCCGGATGATGCGGCGCCATCTGTTGCTGTCAGTAGCCGTGTGTAGAGCATCGTGTACTGTACTGTCAAGGGTTGTGAGAATCTGGTCTGTCCAGCGTATCGTGCTCCTGCCTCTTGGTCGCTTGCCTTCAACTTTTCCAGTGATTGTCGTTTTTCCAGGTTATCACTGTCTTTCCTGGCAATGCGATCAAAGTACTCCAGAACCCTGCGAGGATAGGTCGTCGACAGTTTAGTTCGGATCTTGAGTTGGGCTAAGATCGGTGCGTTGGCGTGGCGTGCTGTTCATGGTATGCGCAGCATTCTTCTCCAGCAGAAAGCATCAATTTGATCACGGTCCGCTTTCTTCAGTGTCCATGTTTCTGAGCCGTATGAAAATAGGGAGAACACCATAGTTCGGACTAAGGTAGTCTTAGTGTTGGCGGAGATGTTCCTGTCCTTCCGTACATTATTAAGCTGCGACATTGCGCCCTTTGCCATCCCAGCGCGAATTCTGCGAACTTCCGTCTTACATGAACCATTATTGCTAATTTTAGAAACCAGGTTCTCCGTGATTTCGAAGTTAAGTGTTTCACTGTTCTACCTTGCCTGTATGATCAATAATCATGAGCTTGGTCTTGGATCTGTTGAGTGAGAGTCCGAATTCTTCACTTAAGTGCGCCATCCTGTTCAATAAACTGCCAATCTTATGCTTTCGCTAGCTGCTAGGAGGGTGGTGTCAGCGGCGTATCGCAAGAATTTACGCCCCGAACAGTAATGCTACCATCCCAGCCGTCCTCCTTATGATGTATTCGCCGTATATATTGAACAGGATAGGTGAAAGACTGCAACCTTGTCTTATACCCTTTTGGAAACTGAAGGGATTGTATGACGTCTTATCTATTCTCACTGGTCCTTGGCTGTTGTAGTAAAGTGGCTGTAGTGTATAGTGCAGTGAGGAGGCAAGGAACACCCAAATCGGTCAGAATATCCCATAGACAGTCCCAGTCAACACAGTCAAAAGCCTTGCGGTAAAAGTGTACGGTAGTTGTCGCATTTTTTCGATGGACCTTTTTTGTGTAACGGGATGATGACGGATTGGGTCCAGACTTTTGGCCATCTGCCGTTTTGCCATAAGTGGTGGCAGATCTTGTGCAAGATATGACTGCTTTTATCACCCAGAGCTTTGAAAACCTCGGAAGTAATGTCCTGGAGCTGTTTTAATTTTAAGGCGATCGATTGCTGCTATTATCTCTGATTTGAAGATGTTGGGCTTCAGGTTCAGAAGTCCCCAGTGCAACCGAGTGTCGGTGGATGTGCAAGGTCTTTTGTACGCTGCTAATAGTGCCCACGCCAGCGTTCTGCAATTTTGTCAAACCCATGCAGCGGTTGCTCATCGTGATTTATAATGACCCAGAATTTGGGTTTGAACTTTCGACTCAGCAGGCGAACTTTCTTGAACAGATCCGGGGTTCTAATTTAAGTGGATGAGACTCGACTTCTTGGCATATGCTCGTTCTTGTCTCTGCGGCGTTCCCTTTGAATTACTTTACATAGTTTCGAGTATTCCATTTTCACCTTGGAGTCTTGACGGGCATTAATTTTAATTTCTTTCCGGCGCTGAATTAGGTTCCACGTTTCCTCAGTGATCCATGTGGACCTTCAACAGTCCCTTCCTCTCCTAGATACGATATCCTCAAAATCTTCATTTATTACCTGGACTCAGCATCACCTGTCCGCGGTGGATCTAAATTCATGAGCGTCACTTCCGTCAGATTCTGGAAAGGGGATTGCTCTATTGGATTATAAGTTCTGGGTTTAGGTCGCGCGTTACGGTAAACGGCTTTGAGACGTATGGCGAAGGAGGTAACCAGTAATCGCATTCAACTCAAGGGAAAGTTTCACATTTTTGACAGATGACTTCCAGCGCTTGTCTACCAGTATGTAGTCTATCTGATTCCTAAAACGACCCAGGTTCCAGGAGACTTCCAAGTGTAGAGTCATCTTTTGTGATGGTGAAAGAGTGTTAAAGTAATGGTCAGACACAGAACACAGAACTCTGCAAGCCTCTGACCTCGTTCGTTCCTAGAGTCTAGACCATATTTTCCAATGGTGTCTAGGATTTCATGGACAATTTCTGAGCTTTCTGTTTTAGCATTCCAGTCTCCCAATACCATTGCGATTTGCCGGCTTGGTATGCTGTCTAGAGTTTCCTCTCGTTGATATCCTCTTCCGTGGACTGTGTTGTAAACTTGCATGATGTTGAGAAGACATAAATTGGTGTTCAGCTTCATTGTTATTATTCTATCAGACACAGGGTTATATCCAAGTACGAAATATTGTTCATACCTGATGGTGCTAATATATGGAAAAACCGCTTCGGCTAGAATTTTCCAGCCCTGAGAAATACAGCTTGCTACCTGATGAGGTTTTAAAATGACCCCACGAAGATGTGACTATATATTATAGGTACTATTACTATTATATATACAAATCTACTATTAATAATGAAATGCTGTTGATGTTCCAAATAAATAAAATAAAAAATAAATTAAAATCTTCTAGCAAAAAAATCCAAACTGATGATTAGAACCGCTGGATGGTTAAATTCTAATTAACGCGTTCATTTTTGATGCGTGAATTAGACTTGTGAATTAGGGATTCTTGAAAAATACAAAATAACTTTTTATATGTACATGTAATAATCTACAGAATCTAGTATCTATTAAATAATGCGGCCTTTAATGTACACTAAAATTCTCTGCACGATAGAGTTACTGGTTGATTTTTAAAACGTGAACGTGTTAATTAGAAATTTCGTGAGCCAAAACGCGTGAATTAGATACTTACATTCATAGTCCGCAACCCGTACACAGCTGACACAACCATCCCACACGGGGCTCTGGGCACGACTGACCGCTTCACCGAAACGCGTTAGTGAGATCCGTACCTACTTTCAGAGGACTTGTGTGATCACAACCGACCGCGACGCGTCAATTATTATACGTTTCAAGACAAAGTTACTATAATTGATATCTTTGTGATATATTATTTTTATTGACTAGGTTTTTTTTGTGCAATGAAAACATGTATTCTTTTGTTTAATAATCTTGCTTACATTGTTTTTTCTTCATGTATATCATCAGGAGAAATTGGTATGTAAGTAATTTGGGTAGTGGGACGCGACGTGTCAATTAGGAGAATAGGACTAAAAGTTTTGTTTTCTACCCGAAGGGTTTTAAATATGTTCTTGAAAATTCATGTACAGCTCAATACGAATACCTGCTACGATCAAAAAATATAAGACATAATTAAATCAATAATTTTATATTTTTAAACAGCGAAGACAAGCAAAAATGTACGTCTGGAGAATGACCGAATTATTGTTTACAGCAATCGTCATGTTCATGTCATTAATTATTATTATCTACTCTTACTTTATAAGGCTACTTATCAACGCATAAAATCAGTCATTGTTCATTACATTATATCAAAACAAATTATTTTTAGAGTGAACTGTTAGTTGTGAATTAAATCAGTTAAACTTGTCCACTTATTTATAGTTTATTGACGTAGAATCCCATGAGTTAGTAATCTTCCATCAAAATAATATAACTCGTATTTGAATCATACGTTATTAATGCGGAAATATCTATAAATAAATAGCTCTAACATAAATAGAAAACACGGCTGAATGCGATCTCTCAGGATTATTTATATTAGTAGAGCTTCCAATAGGGATTTTTTGTATGGGTAATTCCGGGATCCCGGTATTGTCCATACAAAAAGTCCGGGTATTGGAAGCCCTATGTATGTAGTGGCCCTGTGAGCTGTAGGTACCTCTCCAGTTTGTTTCGAAATTGCTGAAATTTGTATTTTTAACGTTTTCAACCCCCAATTTCCACCATTCGGACATCCGATACATTCGAACATTAAACATCCGGACATACGAAAGAAATTTTGGTGAAGATGAAGCAGAGAAGTGTCGATCGCTCATGGAATTTTGTGAGTAGGTTCGATATGTTAGGTTCGATAGATTTTTTGTCTATTATTTTTTTCGAAATTTGTAGACGTAAAAGTTACAAATAACCATTTCTAAATAAACTCGCGAGGTCTACAGCTAACAAAGCCACTAGTTATTATATTGTTTACTGGTTACCAGATTTCAAGTATCTCAACACAATGCATTTTCATTACATTTCAGAAAACAACTCAAATGGAACAGATAAAAGTGTTTTGTTTATACTTCTAAGTAGGTACAGCTGCTTGGGTCCGTCTATTGTTACACGTATAGCTACGAGTAGATGTTATATAATTCAAGGCATCTTGCTTGTTATGCCATGCTATAAACTTTATAGTCCAGGAAGCATTTTCTATATACCCGGGCCTAATATTCACATTTTCAAAGCCTTATTTTAAATTGTGATGTGTGTTCCAGGGCGTGAGTTGAGCTACAGCCGCCGCCTGAGCATGACGGAGAGCGGAGGCGTGGTGCTGAAGCAGGGCGTGGGAGAACCTATCCTCGCGCACGCGCCCACGGACATCGCGAGTAAGTGTCACGCCCAATGCCGTATTTACCCCAACAAGGCCCGGGCCTACGAGCTCAGCCATTCTAGGGGCCCCAATCTTGGGACTTGCACCATACTTATGTTCTCCTTATTTGTCACTTAAAATACTACCTACCATTTGATTTTATGAAAAGCATTTTGAGATAGGGGAGGGGGCCCCAAATGCCAAGTGCCTGGGGGCCCAGGCCCTCTAAGTCCGGGCCTGGTCGCGCCCATGATTGTTGACCTGCGCAAACCGAGCTACCAGACGACTGGTTTTCCTTTACCGTATATCTATACTTACCTACCTAGTAGCATTTTCCGACACTTGGTCTGCGTACTGCATAGCAGATATATTCTTGTCATTCAATAGAAACGCTTGTTGTCTCAGTTTTTTCCTAGTTCAAAAACCATACGCAAAAATTCACGCCGCTATGTTTTGCCGGTGATTTTACTTTTGTGGTTATGGATGAGAATTGCAGTGTTAACGGCCTGCAAACGGCCTGCTCTGCCTTCATTACCATATTTTCATTCAGTTTTGAACTGAAACGTGAAAGATAAAATATCAATTCAGTTTAATACTTTAACCCCTCGTATGCGATGTAAAAAATTTGCTAATCAACTTGAAACCAACGGATATTTTAACTTAAGGCGACTCCTAATCCCAACGTCCTTGAGGATCTGGGCGGAGCCCAACGTTATTCCCCCCGCCGACCGTGCGCCCCCGGAACATTACTTCGTTCATAATCTCGTTGAGTGGCGTCCAAGCAGCTTCATACACTCGCATAGTCCGAGCGAGAGTTGAAGATCAACAAACCTTATAATATTTAAAGGCATTGAAAAATCTCGAAGTAAAATAAATCATTTAAACAATGATATAATTATTGCGGATTACTAAATATCTATTTACCCACTACAGTAGAATATTAAAAATAAAATACGTTAAAGCTATTTTCCAAAAAAATAAGTGAAATTGGCCATTTGGAAGTCTCGCATCGAAAAATACTTTTTAGTTTCTTTTGTATGTGTAGGTACCTACCAAAAATAGTTAAAATGCCGACAAGATTCTTAATTATACGTGTAAAATTATGCAGAAATAAAAAATATCGTTTTTTAATAAATAAATCATATCGTGACCCAGCGGATGAACCGATATTTTAACATAGTAGTGGAGGCACAGCTTTATCCCCCGGGTCATGCTGCTCTAGCTCTAATGAAAATATAAACTATAAATAATAGAGCGACAAACTGAACTTTACCGTTGGAAAATGGATTTACGTCCTTTACCTACTTATAAACAGTGATAGTTTTTTATGACTACATTAGTAATGTTCTCAGATTTTCCCCTATACTTGTTGATATTGGCGATATTTTACTAGACGAATTTTTTGGCTAATTTCAATGTTCAAGGTCAATGGATACCCTATAAATGTTAATTTACTTGAGTGTCAAAATATGCCGATGCTGGAAAGGAAACTTATCTAAGCGACATTTTTGGGGATATTGAGTTATACACACTGTTGGGATCGGCAGATTTTTCTGCGACGAATTCATTAATTCATTCATTCATTTATTTTGATAAAACATAGTTTTACATGTCAACATAATTATAAGTACTAAGTTTATATATAAATTAATTATTTATCTTGGGTAGCGAATGGGTTGGGTCTCGTATAGGGTCGTTCTCAAAAAATTTGCACCGCCACCTGTCAACAAGTTTGTCTTAGAAGAAGTTTTTTACAACGCATTATTTTAAATATTCAATTATCAACACATATCTATAGACACTTTTTTAATAGGGGCCAAATGCTTTTAATTAAAACTAAAGTATATTAATAGACAAAAAAATGATTTAAAACTAGGTTTTGTCGGTCACTTGCCGTGTCCCAACGCGAGGTACTCATGTTTCGTTGTAATAAAAACATATACATTACCGACTTAGCTTAAGTTCAGTACTCCATTTTATTTTCATATATGATGAAGATTGAATACTACCATATCGAATAATAATACTATGCTTATGTTGCGAATTATTTGCAATTTAAGTTTGTCCACGCCATTTTTTGTCGTTCACTTGTCATGAGACAAACATTACAATTGTGTGACTACTATTTCGTTTCCCCTGCCTCAACCCGCATAAATCGAGACCTTCAGTTGTCACCTAACACTGTTCCAAGTGACACGTAGTCAGTGTGCTGCACTAAAAAAATATGATACATACACTTACGCGAGCGGGAGTTTGTAATGGGTATGTAGTCTATATTCTGCCTTCCATATTTTGGTTAACGTGTGTACTATTGCATTCATTTTAATTTATAACACGTAAAGTATGGTCTACTTTTATGTGTATAAATATGCAGTTCATCAACGAAATACTTTATTTGTTTTGATGACATAACTGTCATTTTGTCCATCGCCTGTATGTCGTTCACTTGTCTATATAAAAACAGGTGTACGACACATACGGCAGGTGAACGACAATTATTTAGGTAAACACATACAAAATTATTTAAAAACCAGGTTTTATCGGTCACTCGACGTGTCTCAACTCATGTTTCGTTGTTATAAAAACATATATATTACCGAAAAAGCTTGGTTTGAGTATTCCATTTTACTTTCAAGCTGTCTTAGGAATCCTTAGCAGGCGGCGCCCGCACCAGATTTCGAAAGCATCTATCCTCTGCCTGTCAGTGGCTTTGAGCGTCCAGGTCTCTGCCCCATAAAGAAATATGGAGAAGACAAGTGCACAGACGAGGTGGATGTTAGTCCGATTAGGGATGTTTCTATCTTTCCATATTTTGCCGCGTTGGGTCATCGCTGTTTTGGCCATTCCGATTCCCCAGCGAATCTCTGGTTTGCATGTGCCTCTATTTGTGACAATGGAGCCAAGGTACTGGAACTGATCAACAGTATCGAACTCTTGAAGCAGGTTTAGTACTTTGTCGACTAGTAATGGTCGACTATCATCAGCTCGGTCTTATTTTTATTAATATCGAGACCCATTCTGAGGCTGGTTGTTTTGAGTCATTCCAAAAGTTGGGCCACTTCTGCTTCGGGTGATGCAAAATAGGCGATGTCTACCACGTACCTTCAAGGGCTCCATATCTGTTAAATAGTATTGGGGATATTATGCATCCCTGTCGTACGCCTTTCCGGAACTTAAAGTTCTTGTATCTGACATCTCCTACCGACACCATTCTGTATCCAGACTCGTAAAGGCTTTATAAAGTGTTACCAGATATGCTGGCAGCTTCAGACAATACCTCCCATAGCTTATCCCACCCAACGCAGCCGAAGGCTTTCTGGTTATCAGATGTGAAGGAATTCCTCGAAGATGACGAAAACAGCAGTAGGTAACTCAGCGGGTAAGAAAGAATATCTCAAAAGAGGCAGCATTAGAATGCAGAAACGTTATTTAAATGATTCGCTGTTGAACTTTTATAAGAAATTTATAAAATCACGTGGGTATGCTTGAGTTTTGCATCTTTTGGCCAGTTATGACCTTTCTGGATTGCACAGGCGTCAAAGAACCTCCTAAAAATATCCTATGAGATGAGAATTAAATGCTTGTTCTCTTTATTCAAATTACTAACATAAGGAAAAAAGAAAAAAACAACAATCAAAAAAGCACTAGTTGACTGTTCAACCTAGGTTTTATTTAAAATGTCACTTACCTGCAACCGTCATCGTTAACCTGCTAGCAAATTCAGTTAAGTTGGAACATATTTGTCGCAAACCTGCACCCATTGTCGATAACTTGGTAACAAATGTCGTTTACCTGACATCGATGTCTTTCACCTGTCGACCTAAAATTTCAAACACCTATATCTTCTAAGATATTCAATTTAACTACTTCCCTCGACGTGATATCAATTGTCTGAATATATTTCTAACGATCCTATGAAAAATAAAAGAAGAAATCGCAACTTTAAAAAAAAATGCAAAATTCACGCAGCGGTGCAAATATTTTGAGAACGACCCTATACATCTGTCTGACGACTTTTGTGTCGCTTATCCCGTCGGTGATTTAGAGAATCTCTACTTTTTTTTCTACTAAACGACTTGATTTTTGAGGTTTTTTTAGCAAAATGGATTACTTTGGACTCGCTTGATGGACCCAAACGCCATCTCACTCAAACAGTGTCTTACGAGACGTCACTTATACCACACAGAGTTTTAGGTAGTTTTGTTATTCTTGTTAGGATAGGATATTATCTCATTGCAATTGTAAAACTTGAAATTTCACGTAGTTCGTGATTTAAAATTCTTTAATGAGTACCGAGTGACTGCAGTCTTGAGAACTCTTGTGCTGTTCTCATAAGTCATAGCTATCGTTTGCTACCATACATTGGTCTAGAACTACTGGAAATCTTTCAGCAGATCACACATAAAAATTGATAAAATTGAAATTTCACGTGATATCTGATGAATAAATCTTTAACATTTCTAAAGCAGTTTTTTTGTATTTGCGTAGTTGGATCATAAGTTTTTGTCTTAGAGAACTTTAAATGTCACTTCATTAATTTTATTGTTTGAAAATAAATATTTTCCTCTAATTAAAACTTTAATCGTGAGGTTTTATTGTACGATAAATAGCTTTTCATGTCTGAAAATATTTCCTACAAAGGCGATTAAATAATTTTTCTTGATTTATTTCATGCTGATTTATGCACATTTATATATTTACCTGACTATAAAATGAGCATGCACATATAATATATTGTTAACTGTGTTGATTGTTGTGTAATAGATTATACTATTTTACCTGACAAATTTCTCGGGAAACGTGTCGTTTAGATAATTTTACCTAATTCTATTTTGACGGCCATTTTGCGCAAGCGACGCTAAATCCTAAAATATTTCATTAATAGACAAAATAACAAAAGCAACATGTAAAAAACATGATATTGTTTAAATAAAATGAGCATCGTATGCACTAGATATTGTTTACTGTGTTGATTGTTGTGTAAAATGTAGATTTTACTATTTTACCTGACTAATATCTCAGGAAACGTGTCGTTTAGATAATTTTACCTAATTCTATTTTGACAGCCATTTTGCGTAAGCGATGCTAAATTTTAAATTATTTCATTAATAGACAAAATAACAAAAGCGACATGTAGAGAACATGATGTTGTTTATAATTACAAAATGCTTCATTTAAAAAGTAGGTCCACAGAATATTTAATAACTTTTTATTTTTTTGAAAAAGTTCGTAGTTTTTTAGATCTCCTGTAAAGTTAGCTCCGTGTCTCTTGGATAATTTTCCTTTCCAGCGTAGATACGTTTTTTGCGGCAAAAAGAGCCGTATCTTTTTTTTACGTTAACTTAGAAGTTCCGAATTTTATTGCGTGGGTGTAGATTTCTTGATCTGCAGATCGGTTGACATGCGGCAAACGTGTCAGCCCTACTTTAGTTTAGCGGTTGTCTGAGTTACGTAAGCTATTTGGGTTTTGGCGTTCCTTCCGCGATCGATTAATTTGATCCAAGATCGTTTCATTGCCCTCTGGCAAACTTAGAGAGAAAAATTCTGAGCATTAGTCAAAAATCAAGTCCGGGCATTACGATGAGTCTAAATAAAGTTATATATTTTTTCATTAATTCAACTGTAATCCGATCATTAATATATGGCTTTTAAACGATATGTAATAAAAATCAGGTTTTTATTTTATAAACGGTAAACAATTGGAACAGAACTTATAGCCAGGCTAGGTATGTCTAGCTAGGCCCGGCGGATATGTCAATAATTACTAACGCTCATTTAGATTTAAATATGAAGTGGGAAATTTATTGATGCAAATATGTATTCTGACTATATTTACATAAATAAGCCCTCATGCCAAAATTGTCACTTGCCTTCTTGGACTAGAAAATTATTGTAATTTTTGATACTGTATTTTTATATCATATGTCATGTACTGTACTAGTGACGCAACGAATGTGAATACTGACAATAAATATTCGTATTCGTAAATTAGCGTTTTACCGAATATTACAATGGTATTCAAACAAACAATACTTGTTCTGCATTACGATATTCATATCTCTTAGTGTTGAATTAATAAAGATCATTAGACGTTATCATACTTAAATATCTGTATTATCAGATTTTTTTTACTAACCAAAATACCTAAGGTAATCTAATATTACACAGAGAAGGGCCCTAAAACCCACACCAAAAGTGTTATTTTCTGGGAATCCTGTCTGGTGTGGGCCCATGACTGAGAATATCTAAGTATCCAAATGTGTCCGGGAATGCTAAGCAATGACAATTTTTTTATAAGTACTTAAAATTAATAGATACCTAAATACGAAAAAAAAACAGTTGAATTTAATTCTACATTTTTTTTAGGAATAGGAATAAAAATTCGGGTCCGAATCATATGTTTGATTTAAAACAAAATATATTAATAAGAATTAAAATTATATGAAACCACAATATGAAAATGAGTGCTTTTTGTTATGTCGCATAGCGTAGTCGTGTGAAAAAACGAACTACACTCTCTTAAAATACACTTCAAACGCACGAAAACAGATCGAACCTCCGCGGGATCCGGTACTATAACAATTTTCCGTAACTAGATGGATCGCGAGAGCAAGTGACACAGCCTTCCCCTTCGACGGTTAGATTTACACTGAGCTCGCAGCCCGGGCACGGCCGCGCTCGCGGAAATTCAGTTTTTTTGATGTTTTATTAGACCGAATATCCATTTTAGTAACTTTTAAACAATACGATTAAAGATCAATGAATTGTCAATGTTCTTGCGAAAGAGCCGTGTAAATATCACTTGTAGTTTAGAAGCCTTAGGGAATTGAAAATTGAAAACGACCCTATTTCAACATTATTTTTTCCATAGTAATTATTGCTTTTAAAAAAAATCCAACTATAATTTTTTAGAAGAAATAGTCAAAAATAACATATATTTATTTCAGATTTTTCCGTTGGCTAGATTACGAGCCTTAGGACTTTAAAATCACCATTCCACGTACGGAGTCGCCTTAAAGTTTAAATGTCCTGCGCGGATTTGCGTTTAGGCATACGAGGGATCAATGTCAAATATTTATCGAACGTTTTAGATATTTACCTACATTAAATACCAATCAATCAAGTCGTAATACTCAAACAATAATTTAGATTTGAATATCGCTATAAGATACGTTCATATATTGTATATGTACCTACTTATCTTTAACTACCACTGCCAAAATTGTAAAGTCTTAAAAAGTGCTTGGTTCTAAAAGACCATCATATAGCGCAGCCGGAATATTGAGGAGAACTCTTACCATACAAATTATGATAGAAGTGTTCATAGTGTCTAATCTTAAAGTATGGTCGTAGGTAGTCTGTTCGTGATGGGCGCTGGGCTCACGTTGGAGTGGGAGGCACATGCAGCCGGGATCGTTGATCCTGCGCTCTCCGCCGTCGCCTCCATCGTGCTCGTGTGCTTCAACTTCCCCTTCTGTGAGTATAACCTCAAATGTTGTTCATCATGGGCGCGGGGCTCTGATCGGAGTGCGAGGCGCATGCAGCCGGCATCGTGGATCCCGCGCTCTCCGCTGTCGCCTCCATCGTGCTCGTGTGCTTCAACTTCCCCTTCTGTGAGTCTAACCTCGAATGTTGTTCATCATGGGCGCGGGGTCTCTCATCGGAGTGCGAGGCGCATGCAGCCGGCATCGTGGATCCCGCGCTCTCCGCTGTCACCTCCATCGTGCTCGTGTGCTTCAACTTCCCCTTCTGTGAGTATAACCTCGAATGTTGTTCATCATGGGCGCGGGGTCTCTCATCGGAGTGCGAGGCGCATGCAGCCGGCATCGTGGATCCCGCGCTCTCCGCTGTCGCCTCCATCGTGCTCGTGTGCTTCAACTTCCCCTTCTGTGAGTATAACCTCGAATGTTGTTCATCATGGGCGCGGGGCTCTCATCGGAGTGCGAGGCGCATGCAGCCGGCATCGTGGATCCCGCGCTCTCCGCTGTCGCCTCCATCGTGCTCGTGTGCTTCAACTTCCCCTTCTGTGAGTAATGTGAGTATAACCTCGAATGTTGTTCATCATGGGCGCCGGGCTCTCATCGGAGTGCGAGGCGCATGCAGCCGGCATCGTGGATCCCGCGCTCTCCGCTGTCGCCTCCATCGTGCTCGTGTGCTTCAACTTCCCCTTCTGTGAGTCTAACCTCGAATGTTGTTCATCATGGGCGCGGGGCTCTCATCGGAGTGCGAGGCGCATGCAGCCGGCATCGTGGATCCCGCGCTCTCCGCTGTCGCCTCCATCGTGCTCGTGTGCTTCAACTTCCCCTTCTGTGAGTATAACCTCGAATGTTGTTCATCATGGGCGCGGGGCTCTCATCGGAGTGCGAGGCGCATGCAGCCGGCATCGTGGATCCCGCGCTCTCCGCTGTCGCCTCCATCGTGCTCATGTGCTTCAACTTCCCCTTCTGTAAGTCTAACCTCGAATGTTGTTCATCATGGGCGCGGGGTCTCTCATCGGAGTGCGAGGCGCATGCAGCCGGCATCGTGGATCCCGCGCTCTCCGCTGTCGCCTCCATCGTGCTCATGTGCTTCAACTTCCCCTTCTGTAAGTCTAACCTCGAATGTTGTTCATCATGGGCGCGGGGTCTCTCATCGGAGTGCGAGGCGCATGCAGTCGGCATCGTGGATCCCGTGCTCTCCGCTGTCGCCTCCATCGTGCTCGTGTGCTTCAGCTTCCCCTTCTGTGAGTATAACCTCAAATCTTGACTTACATTTCGTGCCATTGCCTCAACTAGCTGCGCCCGTCGAACCCCTTAAAACTGCGACGTTACTAGCTAAGCAAACGGTCCAGATGCACATTTAAAAAACTGTATAAAGTCGCATTTTCCGGAAATTTTACAAAGTTCTAGCTTTTAGAACGCTGTAATTGAGTTAATGGTAGGTACAGAGAAAACCCTAAAAACTCTTCATTACTGGAGCAGGAGAGGTTCAACAACATTTCCTAATCTCTTTTCTAGCTAAAATGCTCCTAAAGGATAAGCCAGAAGTTAGAGATCTATTACTGGAAATTGCGTTTTTTTTTTTTTTCTAAATGTAAAAAAAAGCGTGGATATCTATCTGTCCTTGAATCAAAATTTAAAATGTAAATTATTTTTCTAGCTAAAATGCTCCTAACTAGACGAAGATATAAGGAAAAATCTGAGGAAAGTGCCGGTTTTTCAATATGGCGCCGGCACGGAGGGGGACAATTGTGCATTTTGCATTTTAATCACTCACTAACCATCCTAGACAACATATCAAAAATTCAAAACTACCGGACCGTTTGTAAGGTCACCCCCAGTACTTTAGTCTCTATTCATCGAACTAAATATATATTATAGGTACAAGTAGGTACAGCTCTGATTCATGAGTATCTTCCTTCTTTAATATCTCTCATGCCATTGTTTATCTCATCTCGTGTGATGCCCGTCGTGGCCGTTCTAAGTAGTGCAATTCGCGGCTAACTCTAAAGGATATAAACTTAGTAAAAGCTACTAAAGTAGCAGCCAATGAACCTAAGAGATGGCAAATACCATCTCTAGAGTTTACTGTCAATCTCACGGCACATAACGTTTCTCAGAAATAAACTTCCCGTTTTGTTATAATATCAATATGTAGTGTGTAAAAATCGTGTAAATTAAAATCAATATAAATCTCACAATACAATACTTAGTCTCAAAACTAAACTTCCCGTTTTGTTATAATAGTGTGTGAAAATCGTGCAAGTTATATCAATATAAATCTCACAATACAATACAATACTTACTTACTTAGCTACTGATTTTGAAACAAAACGACACATACCTACAGTCAAATAAGGCGAAACTCAAAAGTACAAGTATACTCTCAAACTCTATTCAAATTCGGTACCTTCGCCATCAGATATATCGCAGCATATAAGGCGTTCATAAATATGTGAACACGACTCTTATTGACTGGGCGATACAGTACATGTTCACATATTTATGAACGCGCCTTATATGCTTCGATATGTCTGATGGCGACTGTACAACAAAACTTAAAGCTAACTTCGTGTCATTCTCAGAAGCCAAGATATATATATGCGTATAGGTATATATATGCGATCAGAGGCCTGAGAATCAACACAGCGGAGCATAACTAATATTTATTTAATGTTGTGACAGTGCGTTCAGCGGGCATGATCCTCCTGCAAACCGTTCCGGAGGGCCTGGGCGCGTGCGACCTGAGAGCAGCTGCCTTGAAAGTACCCGGGGTGCTCGCCATCCACGAGCTGCATGTGTGGCAGCTGACGCGCGACCGCGTCGTGGCCACCGCGCACGTGTCCTACTCCTCGCCCGAAGTAAGCCTGTAGCCATGGTAACCGATCTGCTCTTACCCTTTAGCTTTACACGACTCGCGAAATAGACCGAAAGTTGGCCGAGGCGAAATTGGCCGAAGTATAGGTTTCCGCAGCGAAGCACCTAATAAAGTGGCCACACTATCATATTCGCCCAACTTCGCGAGTAATGTGGAGCCGCAATCATAGCAACGCATTCAGCGAACATGGTTCGAGCACTAACATTTTCCACTATTTCTCCATTCCGTGTAATTAGAGAGATGATAAATTGATGACGCTTATCCTAGTTTAACTGGCGCCGAATCAAAGAATAGGAGGTATGTCTCTATTTTCAGTGAAACATATCCGTCATTCCGATCAAGTAGCACAACTGCTCTTTTACCATTTAATGAGGCAAAGAGGCAAGGGGCAACTTCGGGACGCCTAAGTCACGCCAGTCTCATTTAGCCTTACAAAAATATTTGTCTCATGTGTATAGTAACAATATTTGAACATGCAATCTTCGAATGTTCCCTATGACAAGTAGGTACTTCATCGGACAACGCCACAACGCCAACACTTAAAAATATGTATGTATGATAAAGACCATATTATTTCACACGTTTCACGGATAATCGAACAGAGCTGTGAATTGAAATGAAACGCGTGAAGCCGAAACGAATGCGTTTGCATGCCTTGTAAAGTCTGCCACCTAACGGAACGAACATTCTGTCAAGTTCTTAATGCAAAGGCCTGAACGTCTAGTATTGCTTGACTTATACTTTGTTGCTATAACATCGCCATAAATGTATTTGTCCGATAAGCGTATCATAGGCATAACTGCGATAAATAAGCCTTGCCAAATTTGGCTAAATATAATTATAAGTATTAGAAGGCTTTAAGGGATATTTTATTGATAGTTAAATCAGTAAAACCTTGATTGTACATATAATATTTATTATGCACCTGTACCTGTAAGGGTAGCAGGAATTAATGGGTTTATATTACGAGTACGTGATAGTTCAGTAGCCCAACCTGTGTTAACTATAACACACACATGGTTCACTAATATGTTGCATAAAATTGATACTCATATTTTCATTTTGCATAACGACCTTTGACAGAATCATCATTTCTCCGAATTTTATTTTGCATAATTTTTTTCGCATATTGTGATGTTGCATAAAATTGATACTCATATTTTCATTTTGCATAACAACCTTTGACAGAATCATCATTTCTCCGAATTTTATTTTGCATATTTTTTTTCTCATTGTGATGTCACATAATTTTTTTTATCAGAACATTCATATGGCAGAATTTGAATAAGCATAATATTTACATGTCCCATTAAGTTCAAAAAAAAAAAAATAACCTAACCCATTAAGTTCGGTTCTAACCTAACCTACTTTACTGGCAGAAGTTCGGTTCTGTTGTGGTCATAGTTCTAACCTAACCTAACCGATTGTACTGGTATCAGTTTAGTTAATAATCGCCTAATCTAACCTAAAACCTAAACTAGTTTCCTAGCACTCGTCTGTTCCGTAAACTATGTCTTTATGCCATAATAAATTCGGCGATATCAATGCTCTGCCATATAAAATTATGAGAAATGAATAGTATATAAGCAAAATCGCACTAACAACAGTCTAAAGACTACAAATTTTCGCTCTTATATTGATCCTATATCATCGTATAAGCCTGGATTTGGGCGCAAATTATAAGTGTATTTAAGTACTTTATATCGTCCTAATATCAGTCTAATTGAATACTGATTGCATTTACAGTAATCTTGACAAAACGAATTTAAGCTGCCTTAGGCTAACATCGCTCTCACGTAAGTGTTTTGTAAGCCCACATAAGCGCATATTGGTCCAACGTTTCTCGAATCTTGTGAGCCTAAACAAGCTTATTTTGATTACTTGTATGTCTTGAGTGAAACTGCAGCGTGACAATAAAAAATAAATATTATTGTCACAACTGTTTATGACTTACCTAATAGTGATAACGTAATAAAATAACGTGTTTGTGAAAATCTTGGTGTGTGTTTATGTTGCGTTGCGCGGTAAGTTTTTACGTTGGAAAATATTATTTACTGTAAAGTGGACCCTGTTTTACACTTCAAATTTCATGCGCCTACTCAAATATTCAATTTAAATATCCTCTTATAATTTTTTATTTCTTTATTTGTTGTGATAACGGTGCCATTTTGATAGTTGCATTTTTCCAGCGCACTATTAGACTACTGTAAGATCATTTACGCTAATATTAGCATTCTGAATACAAGTGGTACGGCCATATTGAATTAATTTAGGGTTTCTTGCTTAACCTACATGAAAACTAAATTTTTTAACATTAATATTTGGAATGCTTTATCCAATCTCTGTAATCCATGTCTATTACACAAAATTTAAAATCACAGCACTCTCTTTTTCACAAAACAATATGGCTAACTAAACGTTATTCTTACAATTGTGTTCCCAAAATCGATTTAAGATCAAACCATCTTATATTGATCTTATAATAGTTTTATGAAGACCAAAAAAGTATGCACTTATAGTGCTTTTATGTTATGCTGATATTAGTCTGACATTCTTATAAGAACATTTATCAAGACCATTATAAAATCAAATCCACTTAGAGAATGTGGCTATAAGAACAGATATTCTCAAGTACAATGAGTCTTCGTAAATGTTGTTGTAGGAGTAAGAGGCTTATAATAGTATTATAAAATGCGCTTATATACATATATGAGACTAGGTAATAACACTGAGAGTTCTTGAGTCCGTACCATCTTATCTAAAGCTAATATAAGAGCAGCAGCATCAGCAAAACAATTATAAGAGCGCTATAAGCCCACCACTCTTATAAAGTGCGCAATCTAAGACTTTTTTGCTAGTTGGGATGCCAACTGACAATTATGATACTAAATGATTATGCTAAAGAATCATTCGGCTAAAAAAAATCGGTGATAGCTGTTATGCGAAATGAAATTCGGAGAATCGATATTATGCAAGACAAAGCGAACCCCACACAACTACATACGAATTAAACAATATTCGACCGTACTAGTGTTAACTTTACTTCATCTGCAGGACTACTTGAAGAGCTCGGGGCTGGTGAGCGACGTATTCAAACGGCACGGCATAGGCCTCGTCACTCTGCAGCCGGAGTTTGTGCTCTCCCATCTCGTCGGTGAGTGTCGATATGTTTACAGTTTCCAGTATAACTTAGGTAAAATTACCAATAAATTATGTAGAAAAATTTAAATTTATATATATACACCACACCACTACCACATAAAAAAAAAATATGAATCGATAAAAAGATTCTATACAAATATTTATATATATATAGTTAGATACTCAAAAAGTAAAAGGTATTATGTCTAAAGTCCGGATTGATATTGTCTTGGGTAGCTAAGGTAAATTGAATGAAGAATTGATGACATTTAAAAAAGCATCTTGAATTTTTGTTTATAAAATACGAATATCCTCCTCGTACTTAAAAAAAAAAAAAACAGATTTATCTGTAACTTAAATAAATAAAAAATATGAAATTGTTTTTTTCCACACCCCTGCCAACTATTCATCTTTTTTATTTTTAAGCTACATAAAATCTGTAACTTTATTCTAGGAATGAGATTGAATGAGAATGAATTTGAATTTTAGTTCATAGATTTTTTTAAATTTTCAATCATTGCCTGAATTTAAATTTTCGCGGAACCTTACGTTATTGTCCGGTCTTGAAAACAAGTAAAACACTAATTCGTTGATTTCCAGGTACAGACGAAGAAAAGAAAGCACTAATACAGTCAGCGAATGAGGCTTGCCAAAACCCTTGCGCGAAGGAATGCGTGGCGCCGCGCTGCTGCGAACCCCCTCCGAAACCGGTGGTCGCGAGGGTGTGACGTGGAACTAAATCTTGCCATAGGTTCAAAATTAAGACTAATTCAGCGGTGAACATGGAAGAAGCGAGAAACATCCATTCCTTGCTGAAAGAAGAGACAAGGGGCAAGTGAAGCCTTTAATTGTGTTTTGCCCATGCCATACCTATACCCGCTTGATTACCTACAGCGCTCTCCACGGAATTTTGGCTTGTATCAATATCGTGTTCATTTTTCTCCCACGTCATTATGTCTCAAGAGCAGGAAATTGGAATATTATACTTTCAGAACAATGTTTCGGTAAACATATATGTTTACCAAAACATTTTCTTTCAGAAAGAAAAAGAAATATTGTGCGACAAAATACCAGCGCTTTGTATGATATTACGTATTGTACCTACCTAAATATCAATTCTGCTGGTACTATAGCTTTGTACAGAATGTATTAATTTACTCAAGTTATGTTTAGTCATAGATATGTACATAGTAGGATCATGCCTATAATTATTAAATAGGTAGATTAACTGTGAATTCATTCACTTGAAGTGTTTGCCTACAAGCCGATGTATAAACACGACATAAACACAACCAAAGAAAGTCCATTGAACTGCTGTTGAAAACGAAGTTTCTAGAGGCTCGTGCGGTGCCCGTCTTTGCGAAGTGCGAGTGAAAGTGAGTAATGAATGAAAACATAGTTCGCGGCAACATTCTATCTTCACGGTTTGCTGCATAGTACCCAATGAATGGGTTGTATCATTCAAGTCAATGCAGAGGCATTGTTCCACCAATAGTTATACTTAATGAAGGCATTATGCCAACGCTTATAACTGGTTTAAGATGCTGGATCATTGTCTTGTCTCTAAAGTTCCTCATTCGCTATCCATAAAGCAATAAAATTGCGTTAGCTATTTATGATCCAAAAAGGACATAAGAGTCCATTGAAGTTTGCAGACACATCCATAAAATAGTTTAAAAGGTTTTTTATCTTACATCTTGTAAGTTACCTAGAAATAAGCAGGTGATGATATATTGTACAATACGACATTGAAACGAAAAATAGCCGTCCAACTGAATAGGTACGACCTGAGAAATTATGTAAAAATATTCAGGTGAAACAACGAAATAAGTATTTGTTCATTACTCATATGACATTCGCACAACTGTATGTTTTGATAGGCACCTGATGAAACATTAAGCTGTAAAGGACAGACGATATGGAGATGTTTCATTCATTCATTTCTAAACGCGATACATCATAAATACTTAATACGTATTGATGTGATGAGACGATTCGATTTACTCGTAGGTATAGCACCTATTGGTTTGAAAAACCATAATCAAGCTTAAAACCGGAAGTAACGTTACGTACCTAATTTTCCGGTGCGTAAACCGCCTACTTCTATGCAAAATATCACCACGATTGATTAATTATTAAAATAAAAACGCTCGTACATCTAACACATTTATAATATTAGTGAGTAAGGAGGTCACAAGATTAATCCGTCCATTATGCCATTTCAATTTGTCAAAGATTTATTATTAGCGGGTTATATGATTTTAGATGTGGCTCATAGTCTTAGATTATTCGAGTACCACGACAGTAGAAGTGCCAAAATAGTTAGACAAGTTATCAAATAACATATTACTTACCTAATTTTTCCACTACCTTATAATCTTATAAATCAAATCTGATTTACTTTTATATGAAGAATGTGACGCTTTTTCCAATATATTTAAAACGTAAAAAAGTAAAATGAAATGAGTTGTGGGAGATTTACAAAGTGACCTGTGATGTTCCTCGACAGTATTAGGACAGCTAATTAGGGATTATGCGATGTTTATGCCATTATTGTTTCTACCTAGTCGCGATTCTACACAATATTAATTCCACACAGCTGAAGTTTATCACATGCGTTATTCTCTACAGTCATTGTTTCTACACAATCTTGACTCTACCTAGTAGTAATTCTACACACAATATTAATTCCACACAGCTGAAGTTTATCGCATGCACTTCGCACAATTATATTTCTAACCAATTGCAATTAACCATTACTGTTTACATTCGCTGGGTGAGAAGTATTGGGTGGGGGCAATGGGCAACCCTCTAGTCGCATAACAACTATTGTAATAATATCGATTGTTATAACACTTTACGCATAAAGTTGCTGCGGGTAATTTTTTTTGGCATAAATTGTACGATGTCATAATTGTTCGCTGTCATAATTTCTCTACGCGCGTAGCGAGTACGCGAGTAGCGAAATAGACCGCTTAAATATAGAGATATCGTCATTAAACACTCAAATGGATGAAAAGCAGAAAAAACTAAATATGTACAAAACGCTTCTTATGGGAAATAGTCCTTCCAATAAAAAAACTCCATTAAAAATAAAGTGTTCAGTTAAAGAATGCTCTACACAGACAGATACTCTAGGATCGAAAGCTAGTGAGCAGTGCTCAACTTCAACTGAGTCGTGTTCTAGTGTAACGATTCAAGACAGTAAAACTAGCAGGATACATTTAAAACAAATATCTAAAGTAACGAGTAATAAGATTTGTTTAATTAGCAGCAATAAAGAGATAAAAATGTTACAAATAGCGCAAAGGACATTCGCTAGCGAGACACAAATATGCCACTACTTACTCCCATCCCGTGGCATGAAGGATTTATTCAAGAATATTCATGAGAAAACGCGAGGACTTACTACCAGTGATTACTGCATAGTTTTTATAGGAGAGGAAGATTTCACAACAACAAACAATTACTTCGATCTAATCTACTTTCTTAGAGAGACTTTGCAAGCCGTTCAACACACAAACATTGTAATATGTTTACCAACTTACAAAATAAACGAATTCAGCAACATGTATAATGGACGAGTAGAAACATTTTGCAATTTACTCCATTTGGATATAGAAACATACAAATATGCATATTTGTTTGATTCTAATATGTCACTGACCTATGATTATGATATGTACTCTCCGAATAAAGGGACAGTCAATAACCGCGGCATGCAAAGCATCTTCACAACTCTGGAAGAGGCCATCAGGCGTATCGACGAACAAAATAGTGTGACGGCTATGACTGAAACTGATTCATCAAAGTTTTTTCGTGAACATCCGGAATAGTAGTGCTCTACCAACAACAATTAAGTGTAACAAAGAAAACCAGTTGGTCATTTTTCATCAAAATATAACAGGGGTATTGAATAAACAAATAGACTTATTGTGTGTTTTGGAAGAATTTATGAAAGGAGGGACCTGCTTAAATGTTTTGTGCCTCAGTGAAACTTTCATGCAAGACGGAACAGAAACTAACTTAAAAATTAATAACTACTCTTTAGCTGCAACTTTTTCAAGAAAGCTTAAAAAAAGAGGGGGTGTCGCCATTCTCACTAGGAAAAATATTGATTACAAGCCCCTCACTAACCTTCGGAAGCATTGTGTGGAATATGCTTTTGAATGTTGCGGTATAGAGCTTTTAAATCATGGTATATTTGTATTGTGCATCTACAGAACTCCGGCGTCGAGTTTAGATATTTTTTTACAAAAATTAAACGATATGTTATGTGAATTAACTAAAAACGAAAAGAAAAAGATTATTTTATGTGGTGATATTAATATCGATTTGATCAAAAATAAAAAGGAGGCAGTTAAATTAAAACAAACTCTAGAAAACTACCATTTAAAAACTAAAATCAAAAATCCAACCCGAATTACTGCATTGTCCAAAACTTGTATAGATCAAATTGCTAGTAATATAACCAAGGGCACTGCGTATATACACGACTTGGGGCTCTCTGATCATACGGCACAGACTTATCATGTATCACTATTAGAGGAAAAAGAAAAGCCTCAAACTGTAACATGGTGGTACCGGTATAAGAGGGATTTCTCAAGGGAGAACCAAGCTAAATTCCTGAATTACTTATCGTGTCTTTCCTTTTCCGAAGTCTTAGAAGAAAGTGATGCAGAAGAAGCTTTTAATAAATTTCATGAACTCTACCATTTATTTTATGTATTATGCTTTCCCATAATTAGAGTCAAAGTCAAGAACACATCACATAAATGTATATGGTTAACAAGAGGTTTGCGGAAATGTTGCCGCAAGAAAAGGAACTTGTACATTCAAAGTCGTTCTAAAAAAAGTCCCAGTGATTCAGACATGTATCGTAATTATGCTACTATTCTTAAAAAGTGTTTAAATTATACACAAAAAAACAGAAATACATCATACATAAACAAATCTAACAACAAATGTAAAGCATCTTGGAATGTTATAAAAAAATATACAACTTCTGATGAACATCAACAACAAATCCAGAAAATTCTTCATAAAGATAAATTATGCAATGATCCTCAAACTATAGCGGAAGTTTTTAACGATTTTTTTATTAATGTAGTCAAGAATAACTGCTCTATTGATCTGGGCTTATCGGGAATAAGTGACTCTGTACCACAGTTTGAGCAAACCATTTTTCTTAGGCCTGTAATAGTCTCAGAACTGAGGAAGGTGGTTAACTCCTTAAGTAACTCTAAAGCTGTTGGTTACGATGATATTAATACCGACATCATTAAAATGAGTATTCATGTGATAGCTGAAGCCTTAAGCCATGCAATAAATCTTTCTTTAACACAAGGCTGTTTTCCAAATAAGTTAAAGAAATCAGTCGTAAAACCCTTACTCAAGAAGGGAAACAAACAACTTTTAGATAATTACAGACCCATCACATTAATACCCATTTTTTCCAAAATTTATGAGAAATTAGTATACGCTAGAATTAGTAACTTTATCGAAAAAAATTGTTTGCTTAAAGACGAACAAAATGGATTTCGTAAACATAGAAACACATCGCTTACTATATTTCAATTAATGAAAACTGTTACTGAGTGCTTAAATGACAAAATTCCCGTATGTGTTCTGTTCATGGATATGAGCAAGGCCTTCGATTTTGTTTGTCACAAGCGATTGCTTGAAAAGATGTACCGATACGGCATTCGTGGTTCAGCACATGACTGGCTAAAGTCATATTTGTCGAATAGGGAACAATGTGTAGAAGTGTCCCAATATTGCCCTGGAGACAACTGCATTACCAAATATAAATCTAACTACATATATAATGAATATGGCGTGCCACAGGGCAGTATACTGGGACCATTATTGTTTCTTCTATACATTAACGATTTGCCGAATAAAATAACCCATAATTGTTATCTTTTTGCTGATGACACTACGATTGTCGTTAAAGGTGATAATCCGGAAACATTCGAGTCACAGATCAACGAAACTCTGTCTAAAACTATACAGTGGCTAGAAGTAAATAATCTTAAAGCTAACCTTGATAAAACTAAGATAATGCAATTCCACACTAATAAAAAAAACCTGAAAATCTGCACGTTAATTATAAAGGTCACAAAATTGTTGAAGTAAATAGCATTAAATTTTTAGGAATTATTCTTGATCGATTTTGCAGCTGGCGTGATCATGTAAGAGATCTTTGTTCTAGAGTCAATCGTTTTGTCTTTGCACTAAGAAGAATAAGTCTAGTCGTTTCTAAAGAAGCAGCGCTAATTTCATACTATGGATATATACACTCAATACTACAGTACGGAATAACGATGTGGGGCAGATCTTCCGATATTGACAGTGTATTTATAATGCAGAAGAAGTGTATACGAGCTATATTTAAACTCAAAACTGTAGAATCATGCAGACCTTACTTTAAACTTCATGGAATACTCTCTCTTCCGTGTATTTACATTTTCAATGCATGTCTATTTGTGTTTCAACATGGCCATATGTTTCAACAAGTTAAAGATGTATATAAAAATCCCACACGATCACAATATCGTAATAAACTGTATGTTCCTTCAACTAAATTATCACTTGTTGCAAAGAACTCCTACATTATGTGCATTAAATTGTTCAACAGACTCCCAGACAGCATTAAGGACTTACCATTTGTAATGTTTAAGAAGTCTCTTAAAAAGTGGCTCACTGACATGTGTTTTTATAGCATTCAGGAGTACCTAGATTATAAGTAAATAGATCTAAGATTATTGTTTGCATGCCGTGATTCGGTGGATTTTAGTGATACCCTAATGTACGTGTTTTATTAATATCTTAATGTACCTAAAATCTCGCAAAATAAAGTTCATTTCATTTCATTTCATTTCATTTCATTTCATTTCTACGTCGTAATTGTTTCAGCCATAATGTCGTATTTGCGACCCAGCGAATGTAAACAGTAATGGTTAATTGCAATTGTATAGAAATATAATTGTGCGAAGAATAACGCATGCGATAAACTTCAGCTGTGTGGAATTAATATTGTGTGTAGAATCACTACTAGGTAGAGTCAAGATTGTGCAGAAATAATGAATGTGAAGAATAACGCATGTGATAAACTTTAGCTGTGTGGAATTAATATTGTGTAGAACCACTACTGGAATCAAGATTGTGTAGAAATAATGACTGTGAAGAATAACGTAATGTGATACAATTCAGCTGTGTGGAATTCATATTGTGTAGAATCGCGACTAGACTAGGTAGAAACAACAATGGCATAAACATCGCATAATCCCTAATTAGTAAAGAGGGTAAAAAAGTTTAACCGGTAAGTATAGTAATTAGGATAATTACTTGTACAACAAATAATGTAGATTGTAAGGATTTTATGTACAAAGTTTTGTTGACGAATTATTATAAACCTAAATATATGTAGATAAGCGACTTTTCATTATTGACTTTAATTTTTATCATCCTCAAGGTAGAAAACCAGTAGTAGGGATTCGCCGATACTACGATACGGGGCGGACGGGCCTGATGGGCGGCATCCAGGGCGGATTTGGCGGACCACCAAACCTAAAAAAAAAAAAAAAAAAAAAAAAAAAAAAAAAAAAAAAACAAATAGCCCCCTACTTAGAGCGTTTGGAATAGGTCCCAGTACGCTCAGACAGCTCTGTCAGGACTTACAGAACGCCCTACGCTAACAATGCAACACCTTCCCCGACCCATCGACCCTTTTCTATTGTCTACCCGAGCTCGGGTTTTATTGCCCTCTCGGACGCCGAGCTCACTTTTATTACGGTCTACTATTGTTTCCCTCTTTTATATTTCTCTTTGGCTTCAACTGCCTACAACTTCCTTTGCAAACGGTATACATCTTTTAAGAACATTCTTTAGGTAAAGCTGGACAAATACCTAAACATCTCATACCTAAACTATCAGACTAGGTCCGCCACCTTGGTTCTTATTGGAATCGCTGTTTCAACCCAGCCTGTCTCACATCGTCTCTTTACTCCAAGGTTTCTTACTACGTGATGTGTGCTACGGTGTACGTATCACTAATCTAAGCTAACCTATGCTAGATCACAATTCTAACCTAACCTAACCTAAGCTACAGGACTACGCCCAGCTAACGCAGGATACGTTACCTGACTACTTAACTTCAGGTAGCCTTACTTCAAAGTATGTATTTTGTTACTCACTACATATGCTGCATTTCGAACGTTGTTCTATTTATATATTTTATCTTGTTCAACTTAACATTACTTCTAACTTAACTATCACCTAACTTCGAAAACTTAATTTTGAAGAACTGCTTTATTTACTTACCTACTTAAAACTAGCTACGAGCACAGTACAGTTGTTTTGGTCTTAAGAACGCTGTTCTAACCTAACCTAACCTTGCATAAATTTGAGTACGTAATCAATGTTACTTTCATCTCTTTTTTGTAATAACCGACTTCAAAAAGGAGGAAGTTCTATGTAAAAATATTGCCTGTAGCATAAGGATAATACGAATCTAATCTTACAATAGTAATGCGGTATTTTATACAGTAATAACTGCTTCAAAACTATACTAACTTATTTAAGCTGTAAGTTAAAAATATGAGTTCTAGTTTTGCATATTTATTTATTTCGTCAAATATTATGTTCTTGAATAGATGCTTAAGAAAATACCTGAATAAACTTTGTAACTTGTACTAACGTGTATTTGTAGTAGGCTGAACTAAACTCGTTGATTTTTTAATTTGTTTGTTGGGTCCATATTGTTTGTAAAGATTTATGACAGGTTTCTTCTCCGAATCATCAAAAGATTCGAAAGTCTATTATAAATTTTATTACTGTTTGTTGGTGGCTGTTGGGCGCGGTACAAACTAGTCGAAACGTGATTTTAACGGTAATCTATTGTCACATCCTTATAAAAGCAGATGGACAGTGACGATCTATAAGTATTCAGAACCGAGTCGTGCTTGTTACCAGAGCTCTCTCAGTGTACAGTGACATAGTGTTGAATCGTGCTACAGTGCTTATAAAAAATGGCAAATGTAAGTATGTACTATTTTTTATAAAATATGTATGTAGTATTTTTATGTACTATTTGTTTAACAGTGTTTTTTTTTTTTCTGTAACTTGTGTTCATCGTGTTACTTGTTAAGTGTGTTAATCGGATGTATAACTTATTGTTGAATATTGTTACAGTTCACGGAAAACACTTTCAAGAATTTTTATTACCCTGAACATGAACATGATGATTCAGGGAGTGATGAAGAAGGCACACTCGGTTTTAAAGTGAAACAAGCCATAGCGAAGAAACGTCCTGCAAATAGTATCGAGAGTTTCTTTGAAAAACCGCAGAAAAAAGTGAAACCAGTGAAGAGATCTTCCAGTGTGTCGCAAAGTTCCCATACCGGTGTTGCTTACCTATCTTCGGGTAAAGACGATGCTGCGTATGCATCACACCTTATTAAAATAGAAATATACGATCTTGAAAAAGTTAGGAACATCGCACCAGAAGAGCACTGGAAGCACGCCGATGTGAGATTAAAATCTTACATCTCAACTGAGCAAGATCCACAGCTTGAGACTGTCCGTGATGTTATATACAACATGACGAAAGACATAGCTTCGAAGGACACGTGCGTGAAATATTTTATAAACAATACGAAAAAGTAAACTAAGTGTTTGTGTAGTTTTAATACTAGGTTAAAACTGTATTTATTATATAAGACATTAGATAATATTTTATAACATTCCCTTGTGTACTACTAGTATTATATATTTCTTACTGCTTAAACAACAACTTTTTGTTATTCAAAATTGTTAAGACTCGTTTTATAACCACATGTTGTAATTTGTTTTGTAGCCTAATCATATTGATCTATTTCCCTTTGCAAATGTATAAAAGTCTCCACCCTTTAATATAAAATCACTAAGCTACGTTTGTTATTTTAAGGAAAAAATTTGTTGTAATGTAATCACTATTTTTAGGTAAATAAGGTATAATTAAGGTATTATTTATAAATAAAAAAAATCAGTTTAGTATATATATATTGTTTTATTTCACAAAAATTGACTTAAACATATTTCTTAAAATTAAATCGTTACAAAGAGAATTCTCAGAAAACAAACTCAATAAATCGCTCATAGTTTTTCCTTGATACTTAAAATATAAATAAACTAAACAATATTCGCCACAAACTGAAGTAAAATGATTTTGAAGTGGTCTTTGGTTATAAAACCACCGTTTTGCATTTCTATTCAAAAATAACTTATGATAACCAGTAGGTTTCCGACCAAATGAGTCAAAGTATTCCCCTACACCTTTAGCATCAATATGCATTGCAACCCAATGGGAACCTGGTTTCGAATCAGGGTCCAAATTGCTTACAATAAAAACTGGACGAGCAACCCAAATAGGGATTCGGTTAGCAGCAAAAACATTTGATTTAAATCTAGGGTTAATTTTTTTCATACAATATTGAATTTCATTAGTATCCATAATAAATAAAATATGTATACATTCATCGATGATGTTACAAACACAGATTAAGAAGAAATGAGATTAATTGTTAATTTCACTGTATTTATATTTATTTTAACTGTTGTAATCTACAGATACATCACGATTTTTGTTTATTTCAATAACATTATCAAATTCAGCGTACACAATACAGTTAATAGTAGTGCTCAAGGCATTATCAAAACGAACTTCTATCCGAACACTTCCGTGTCTTACAAGGTTCCAGTGTGAAGTTGAACTGGCTGACAGGTCAGGCGTCAAATCAAAACTCAACAAACAGTTACCATCCCCGTAATCGGTTCTGCTAATTGCATTACCTTCGTTGTGAAAGTGAATACCAGTCCCAGAAAATAGAGTGTGATATGTTGATGCTATTAAACCAGAACTAAATGATGGTTGTAATGTTCTAGAAGGAATTTCATGGCCATCTACAAATAAACTAAAAGAATTCATATTATAATGTTGAAAATTGAATGGGTTCAATGCAAAATTACCATTAAACGATGAATTTGAAACAAAACCAATTATACATCTTTTAGGTACTTGTCCAAGAAATATGTTATCTAAAGTTTTACCCTGTATTCCTGACGGTATTGTAAGTACCTTCACTTCTGCTCTTGTGATAGGGTATTTTGCAGTTGTTGATGCTAGCACTTTCTGGTGAGCTAACAAAACACTTGGACTGATTCTAGCTCTTCTTATTATGAGGCTAGCGTCCATTATTTGTACCTTAAATTTCTTATCTTGGTGACAAATAAGATTAAACGATTCTTTTGATCGCACTAACTTAACACGCATTTCTACACCATTCACTAGAAACTTTTCTTGGTTAAACATATCACCATGTAAATGTCCAATCATTTCAACTTGTTTACTATCTGTAACAAATTCCATCCTTTTGTGAAATCCTTTGTTATTTGCGTCAACGGTGTCCATATAACGTGCTGTATCTTCATACCATAACCCACAAGTAAGGTGAGTTTGTTTAGCGGCTGGTCCATAGTTAAGAAGATTTTCCATGTAAGCACGGTAAGCATATGTGTTGTTTGGTGGCGAGATTAGTTTTTGATTTAAATATACGTCAAGTTGATTGAAAAGGGAGTGCAGCCAATTATTAACGGGGGCAACTTGAGTATCAGATTTTAACTTAGTACCATCCTGGTTTAATATTTTGGCGTTTATATGTAATAATGTATGTGATAAGTCAATGTAGTCATCACCTGAACCAGGGACTTGAAACTCAATAGGACCATCATCACTTAAAGATGAAATTGGTTTATAATGAACCCACTGTCCACTCTCAATACTTGTCTGTGTCGAAGGCAGGGCAAATATATCTAACTCTGATTTTGCACATTCACACGAATGACTGTGTAGGAATGACATAATTTACTTGGAAAATATATCGTCACTATATTTATTTCTCTTAGCTCCTCTTCGGCGCGATGCTTTCAAGGTAATGAGAGGTTCCCGTCTTTTAGTTGACATTTTATACCCAGATCCCGACATCAGAGAATCGATCTTTTCATCAGCTTTTCTTTTTAAGTTAGCACTAGCTTCTTTAAATCGAGACCTAACTGAACTATCTATAGGGCGTGAATTTACCATATCAGATAACAAACCAACCCCCGCATCTAACGCTTCTTTTCCAACAGTTTTAAAACCACTAGACAACAAAGGAATTACTGACCTAAACAGTCCCCCCAAAAAACTTCCAATCCCATGCCCTCGCTGAAACGGAACACCTTTATAGACAATTCCTATACCAGAACCAGCTTGATGGGTATAATAATGATCGTAGGGACAAGAGTGAGATGATCTTTTATAATTCATCTTATCCGTTGAAAGTGTAGTTTCACGAAGGAAATTCCGAATTGAAATGGCACTCTTGCACCGGTAGTTGTTCTTATATCTATTTCCATAGTATCAAATTCTCTACGTAAAACAGGTACATAATGAGCGGGTGAGAAAATGTGTGTTTTATATGCTCCATAATGGAATTTTGTTGGATCTAATGGTATTATTCTAAGCAACGTAGTTATAACATCACCAACTACCTGTGGTTGTATGATATCTGTATAAACAAATAATTGTGATGGTAAGCCGAAATACAAATTAACAGGATTTTTACCAAATGAAACTTGCCGTAAATTGGTTTTCGGTTTAAAACCTAACTGCAGACTTAGTATTGGGGTTGTTATAAGAGAAGTTATATCGTTATTAATTGTTGCTACCCCAACCATTTTGGTTAGATTATCATATCTTAACTTTACATTATTTTTCAGTTGTGGGTTGTCATTAAAAGCTTGAATAAAATTATCAACATTGTCATATGTAGTTGCTGGTATATGAGTTTTTATATCTACAATTTTGGCTATCTTGTCAGTGGGTGACATTACTTTCTTTTTTAAATAAATCATATTTTCATGATCTTGAACATTGTACATTGAACAAGGGTATTGAAATTCTACTAAGCCAACTACCCATTCCCCTTCCAACTTTATACTCTTGGGTAATTTGGTTAAGAAGTGTGCAGTCGTATTATCGGTATAGTAGTCCGAGGAACTGTTACTTAACAATGTAATATAAAAGCTGTTTTCACTCATATTTTTTTTAAGCTTGAAGCGAGTATCCAAGAATTAAATTTGTTGGGATAACCTTGCCACTTCACTAGTACTTCTTTTCTGGCACCAACCCCTCGTGAGCGTATTATTTTATCAATTTTATAATCAATGGAGGGGAGATAAGTCACTTTTTGTAATTCTTTAGAATAAAATGTACCAACGATAGGCTCACCTTCTAAATCTCTTAACGTATACACAACTCGTGGAAATCGGTTTATTATTGAATCAATTCTAAATATTTCGTCACTCCAATTAGTTTCGTAACCCTTTTGAAATATATGTTTATATTTAGTAATTCTAACATGATCACCAACATTTAGTTTTGTGATTTCCAAAGTAAGTTGTCTATCCTTTTTTCTGTTATACAAATTACACCAAACAGTCATGATATTATTAAAATTTACATCCATAGGGCGCATTTTAATACTAGAATGATAACTGTGATTATAAGAATAAAGAAGTTCTTGCAAAATATCTATATATTTGTATGTATTCTTATGAGTAAAGTAACGCCACATTTTCATTTTAAGAGTTCTTTGAAACCTTTCTACTATACTTGCTTTAATGTCAGGATTGTTAGTAGTATAGTAGTTAATGTTTTTGCTCCTAAAGTAATCCCTTGCTGCCTTTGAAACAAATTCGGTGCCTTTATCAGATTGGATGTGACGAGGAGTAGAATTGGCTTCAGTAAATATGCTTTCAAAACAATTTATAACGGTTGTGGCATCTTTCTTTTTCATAGCTCTCGCAAAAGCATATTTACTGAACACATCAATAACACACAGAATATATTTGTATCCATCATTATATTGACTGTAAGTACCCATATCACTCAGATCAGCTTGCCAGAGTTCATTAAAGTTAGATAAGACGTATCTATTTCTTGTGAATCGCCTTTGAACCGGTTTATGCAGTGTGTACGTTTCTTGAGATTGTAACCAGTTCTTTACTTCGTCTTTGTTCATTCGTCCTTTCATTTGTTTACTTAATTTATTTAAACTACTGTAGCCTGCTGGATTAGATACATCGTAGTATATTGCATGAATGTCTAATAAGGGCTCCATCTTTCCCAATCTAGTTTCTTTTTGTTTGCCTTGAGCAGTACACTTGAAAGAGGTGTACTGGCGCTTGTGTCTTTAAATGACGATGACGATCGAGCACTTGATGGAGCAGATGATGCGTGAGGTTCACTCGATTGAGGTTTATTTATAAATTCTAGATTAGTAGGATTACCTATACAAGACGTAGGAACTTTTATATCTCTTAAAAATAAAGCAAACTCTTCCCATCCTGTTGGCTTAGGGCGTTTAAGAGATCTAACCGTATCGCTTACCAGATCGAGAATATTGCTGTTTGGAATAGTTCGATTGTTTATTACAACTTCACCATTTGTTTTCCACCATATTTTTGGTCTGCTTGACACAATACAAGTCAATAATGTTCTGGTTTTTTTCTCATATGATTTTGGTAAATTATCTATAATACGAGATGGACTGAATAGTACAGTTTCTGGATTTTTTGTACCAGACGGTGTAGCTGCAGTAACTGCAGAAACATCACCATCTGGTAGTGTTTTATTTGCAACTGATTCATAATTTTCATCCTCCTCCTTTTTGTTTACTTTTAAGTTTAAATCCTTACTTTCATCGTTGAGTTGATCAAACCCCTCCATCACTATTGGTATTTTAAATGGTTTTCGATCTGATTCAATAAAGTGCAAAAATCGTTGTAGTGCTTGAGAATATAATGCCCACTTTTCACGATCATTAATTTTACTCTTCAGGATTTTTTGCATCTCTCCGTCTAGGCGAGATGATACATTTTCGGGTTGGCTATCATTTCGTTTGAGTCTTTCAATAAAGTCTGGTTCAACTAACAACATTTTTTTTGTGTTTTCCATTTTATTTTATGTTACGGAGCTTACTAAGGCACTTAAAACTGCACCTAATATAATAGGTAGAAATGCACCTCCTTTTTGAATAATAACAGTTTTCCTCAATTTGTGTTTCCCTTTCGAAACTAGTTTTCGTAATGTGTCTTTATATTTGTTTAGTTTTGATTTATCTTTTGATTCCAGTGGTATTTTCCCTTTTAAAACGTTATAAATACACTCACAAATAATATTAATTTCTTCATCTTCACAAGATTTTAGCAACGCTGTGCGATACTTTGGTTTAAGTAACTGCAGTGCTTCAAGTAAATGTTTATATGTGTGTACTCTTGGATGCATTATTTGGAACTGATTAAAACGTGTTGATTCTTGTCGTATTTAAACCCTTTCTTGGGAACATATACGGTACAATGCCCATCAAAAGGAAATATTTTAGTTTTAAAACGACATATGTCATCGGTATTTTGCTTCAGATCAATCATAAGGTAACCATGAGCATCTTTAGTGGCATCTTTGTAGGCTTCATCTACAAATTTTGGGTTCTCCGGATAAACTTGTCGTGACAAGTAGCGAATTTGTGTTTTATCCCTCGGGTTTTTGAAGTATACAATATAGCTGGTATTCAATGAAATATCACGTTGTCCTTTGCCTTGATGAAATATGTTTTGAGTAATATAAAAAACACTTAAGTTTCTATGGTGACTTCCTTTTGTAAAAATATCAACGATTCGTCCATCCGATTCTCTCATCAAGTCATCAATTATGAGAAGCTTGGGCTTTTTTCCATCAAATAAAGAAAAATCTGGTATTCCTTGGCTATAATTTACATTTTCCAGATTGTACAAAGGTTGCATTTCATCATAACACCAAATAATTTCATCAAATTCAACATTACATACTTCTTTTGCATTGTTTAAAAAATTGGTAACAAACTGAGTTTTACCACACCCACTTGGACCCGCTACTATTGTAGTGAAAGGGTGGTTAAAATGAATCATTATAAATTTTTAAATATGTGTGTTCATATGTTAACGGATTGACTTCAAATGAGAAAATTTCTAGACCATAGCTTTTTAAATAAATTTTAAATAAAAAAAAAATGGGGTAACAAATAAAAAAAAAACAAAAATTTTGCTAAATATTTTTTAATATTTATATTATTCTAGATAAATCACATAAAAATTTACAAAAACATATTTTTCGCCAATAATTTTATTGCCAAAACTTAAAAAAAAAAAAAAACATCCTAAAATACAATATTATGTACAAAAAATAAATATGAAAATTGAATGTTCCGTGTATTTTTTTTTTTTTTTTTTTTTTTAAGAATTATGAGGTATTCTATAATGACCCCACGCAAGAGTATCCGAAGTGTTTTTCAATAAATATCGTTTTGTGTCGTTGTAAGATAATGATATTTTATTGACATTTTGCGTAAATAAAACATGCTTTATTGATCGGAATCGTAACATTTGAGCATGTTGTATATTTCTATCAAATAAACAACTTTTATAGTCGTTAAGGGTTAATTTTTTGGTAACACACTTGTTTATTCCTTTAGCTTTGGATATAATACCACTATTTTGAACATCTAAGGCATACATTTTTGATCTAAGACCAACAAACTCTTTCAAAATTTTGCCATTATTTTCGTCTTTAAAAAAACCTAACCTCTTTTTATTTAGTAATGGTAAACCATATGCATTGTTGGGTGGGTAATCAGATGTATCATAATACAAGTTCAGGTCAGATTTAATGTCCTCATAAAAGTTAGCAGTGTTTATTTCATATATTAAGCTATCAGTATCCGTGTAAAGGAGCTTGAGATTTTCCGTATATTTGTATTTCATATAATTGTAGTGGAATTCGTACATTAAAGTTTTCGATAGATCTAAAATGCAGAATCCAAGGTAAATTGGTTTGTTATAAAAGATTTTTGTTTTTTTCAATTGCACAGCAGCTAAATTCTCAGAAAATATTGATAAACTATGAAATTCAGGTTTAGATATTAAGGACTGTACCCCTTGGGATTTTCCGCGATTTTCCCAGTGACTTAATAATTTAACATTCACACGTTTCGTGACATTTTCCATTGTTTTACCAAAAACAGAATTATTCATAAGTTTAAAGAAATCTTTTTCAAAATCAGATGTCGCCAGCGAACGCATTCGGGTATTCAAATCTATGTAACTTTTTAACCAAGTAGATTGTTTGAACTTCAACACACGATGGATTTTCACTAAACGCAACCCATTTTTTAAACATTGTTTAAGATTTCTGTAATGTAATACATAATTATATTTATTGTTTAAATTGGGAATCAATTTTTTTTCTTTAGAATCACCTAGACATACATTTTCTGGACAGAACGGCAAATCTGAATGAGAGTCATGTAATTCCTTGGGGTACTCTAGATCAACTTCTAATATAAACCCATATTCAGCATCGTCTGAAACATTGAAATCGGTATCTTTATTTACCCATTCAAATTTGCCAGACGGAAGACATTGTGACATAGCCCACCCATAGAGATTATTTGCGTCTAAGTACATGAGAAAAGATGAAGGAATATTTGGATCATAGTCTTCCATAAATGTATTATTTGCTTTTGCATGTCTGTTGCTACATTGGGAAATCCCTCCTCGAATGTTTTTCGCTATAAAAGCTATTTTGTCGACATCTGTTAAAAGTTCTAAGCTTATTTTGGTAGTCCTCAACATCGAATCAAAGGAAATTCCAGGCGCGGTATAATAATGGGCGGGATCTAAACCATATGTCTTAAGACACACATTTCTAAAATTTTCAAATATGTCAGTTAGTAATAAAACATCTGTTTTCAGATAAAGATTGGAATAATCCCCCATATTTTTGCATTGGAAATGAGACCAAATATCTTGAGCATGTAGGAAATCGTTTTCGGAAATGTGACTGTCAGTAAGAGAACTATAGAATTGATCCTGTGTAGGAAGCGAAGTTAATTTCAGTGAATCATACGAAGTCATGTACTCATATGGATAGACACCCTTCCGTATTAGACGTTTAAAGTCTTCTTCACGAGGAAAGTTCAATTTCAATTCGTAAAATTGGTCAGTAGTCAAGTTTTTAGCTAATTTATCCAAGCTACTCGACATAAATTTAAGAGAATCGACAAATCTCAATTTTACAACACGATTATTCACTTGTAAAGACTTAGAAAACGAAATATACTTTTCTTTATTTTGTGGGATTAGTTCTATGTCACCATCTTCAAGACCAAGTCCATGTACAATAAAATGACTATCGTAATTGCTCAAATTATGGAAAAATACAGGTACAAAATTGGGTGGTTTGTATTTTTCAGAACAAAATTTATGTGCAACGCCTTCGTAAAGTCCAGTATGATAATTATAAGAAACGGTTGAGTCATCATTCAAATTTCTATCACAAATATAACAAGCATGGCTTTGCATAATGTCTACCTTATTAGCATCTGTTAGAGGGAAAGAAGTTTTAGCAAACGCATTACTTTTACAAATAGTTTCTAAATCTTCTTTTATGACTTTCATAAATGTTTTTGCACAGTCTTCACCTGTATATGTTCTGTACACAGATAACTTGTCATTATAAGAACACTTAATATAGTAACCGAAGCTATAAACTTCATGTTTTTGAATATTGGTAGTAGAAGATGTACTGGGGTTGTTAGAACAGGATTGAATTGGATTTAAAAATGCCTCAAAATCAGCGTATACAACAAAAGGTACTCTTAATTGTCGTTCATAATTATTAAAAGTAACTTGATTCGATGGAACATATTCGTTAAACCAATTTCTTGTGTCTTCTTTTTCGGATGGTAAGTTTGTGCATACGTGGAAGCAGTCGTTTTTTTGATGTTGGTTTAGTCTCTCGTGTGATGTAAATTTAATTAAGCAACCATCGCAAATATGAACAGCATGTTGTGCATTTGACAATTGCTTAGACACTAACCTCGATAAATTTTTGATAAAACAATAATGTCCTTGGTTATCTTTAGTTATGTACAACAAGTTTAAGTGATTAGACTTTTTTAATTTAGTTAAATGTAGTGGGCCTATAACATCGTGTTTCTTGTTTTGAGAGTTGTACTCGAGACCAAATACATTAATGCTAATATCATTATTTTTTTCAAATTTATGGATATCTCCCAATTTAAATGGAAAAGTTAAATTTTCAAAGTTCAATTTATTCTTATGTAATATGTATGAACTGACCATATTTGAATGACTTTTGGGTTCGTATAAACCAGACAATACAGCCCATCGAAAACACTCATGGTCATTGTTTTTTACATTAATAACCGCTTTTTTATTCTTTATATCACGAGGTAATTCGATAAAAGAAGAGCCGCGTAATGGATTATATTTGTTAATATTGAGATCGATATGATTAAATGTTACTAAACTCCACCCACTATCTTTTCTTTCAAAGTTTGACAACCTTATCACAATTTCATTTACTAGGGACGTAAAAACAGTAGCTTTATCAGTGCTGATATCAACAATACTATTACTTAATTGGAAATCAAATGTATTATTTAATTGTTTGGTATCTTGTGTAAAATTTGCATTAAGAATAAAATTTACTTTTAAAGCGTGATGTTTGTTAAGTGAACGATCTAATAATGTAAAGATCTTATCCTTGTGTTTTTGTAAAATAGTTTCGGGATCAAGAGGTTGGTGATCCATTTCATTAAATAATATTCTGTAAGTAGCGACTCTGTTTTTGAATGCATTTTCAATTAATTGGACATTAACATATTCACTATCGGATCTCAACACATTATTTTTGTGAATATTACTATTTAAATGGTTACCAAAATATCTTTTTGACACGAACTTTTTACACACCGAACATTCAATTTCAGAATTATTTTTTGTACTTACATTGACATCGGATAATGGTTCTTCGCTTGAGGATGTAGACATATCACGACTGTTGGAAGGGTAGTTTCTCTTCACTGGTACTTCTGCACCCGTACTTGTAGCTGTCCTTTTTCTCCCCCGTCCTACTTGGTTAGATCTGTAATAGAAAAAGTGAAACGTTAGTATTTAATACAAGATTTAAAACTTCAAAACAATGATTAAATTATTATCATTATACTAACTTAAGTTTTTTCGACATTGCTGGCAATATGCCTGCATTGTTAAAACCCCATCAATGACATCTGATGACAAGTTATGCATCGACTTATTGATATGCCCATCACATGGTGTGTAATAGGGTATAATATCTTCATCTTCCAAAAGCGCCTGAGGTAATTGATTGTCAATATACCACAATCTTATGTTTCTATGAAATACTTTTAAAATGAATCCTTTGCTTAAAACTGCAATTTTGTCGTGGGTTAAACTAGTTCCCATATGAAAGTATCCAAGCACCATTTTTAAAACAGTATTTTGTACAATACACAGACACAGTACTAGCACAAACACAGTAACTGGAATAATGAATGATTTCTACACCAGAGACGTCGCTTATAAAGAACCTTCCAGGATCCCCACCCAACAGAGAACAATGAAACTGAGCCATAAAAAGGCAACAACTCAATGACACTGGTCAATGGTTTTGTACAAGTTTGAACAAGAATAAACTGTTTAAATTGCATGTCTAAATATACAAGTACAATATCAATAAACAATATAACAGGTTGGAACAAGAGTACTCACCCTTGACTATGCAGCTGGCTTAGTAATTCCCCGATCTCATACATTTCTTGATCACTTTCAATTTCTTCGCATAGCCTGACGAGCTCGGAATCGTAAACATCACAGCTTAAACAGTCCATCGTGAGATGTGTCTAAGAAAATAGTGATTACATTACAACAAATTTTTTCCTTAAAATAACAAACGTAGCTTAGTGATTTTATATTAAAGGGTGGAGACTTATACATTTGCAAAGGGAAATAGATCAATATGATTAGGCTACAAAACAAATTACAACATGTGGTTATAAAACGAGTCTTAACAATTTTGAATAACAAAAAGTTGTTGTTTAAGCAGTAAGAAATATATAATACTAGTAGTACACAAGGGTATGTTATAAAATATTATCTAATGTCTTATATAATAAATACAGTTTTAACCTAGTATTAAAACTACACGAACACTTAGTTTACTTTTTCATATTGTTTATAAAATATTTCACGCACGTGTCCTTCGAAGCTATGTCTTTCGTCATGTTGTATATAACATCACGGACAGTCTCAAGCTGTGGATCTTGCTCAGTTGAGATGTAAGATTTTAATCTCACATCGGCGTGCTTCCAGTGCTCTTCTGGTGCGATGTTCCTAACTTTTTCAAGATCGTATATTTCTATTTTAATAAGGTGTGATGCATACGCAGCATCGTCTTTACCCGAAGATAGGTAAGCAACACCGGTATGGGAACTTTGCGACACACTGGAAGATCTCTTCACTGGTTTCACTTTTTTCTGCGGTTTTTCAAAGAAACTCTCGATACTATTTGCAGGACGTTTCTTCGCTATGGCTTGTTTCACTTTAAAACCGAGTGTGCCTTCTTCATCACTCCCTGAATCATCATGTTCATGTTCAGGGTAATAAAAATTCTTGAAAGTGTTTTCCGTGAACTGTAACAATATTCAACAATAAGTTATACATCCGATTAACACACTTAACAAGTAACACGATGAACACAAGTTACAGAAAAAAAAAAAACACTGTTAAACAAATAGTACATAAAAATACTACATACATATTTTATAAAAAATAGTACATACTTACATTTGCCATTTTTTATAAGCACTGTAGCACGATTCAACACTATGTCACTGTACACTGAGAGAGCTCTGGTAACAAGCACGACTCGGTTCTGAATACTTATAGATCGTCACTGTCCATCTGCTTTTATAAGGATGTGACAATAGATTACCGTTAAAATCACGTTTCGACTAGTTTGTACCGCGCCCAACAGCCACCAACAAACAGTAATAAAATTTATAATAGACTTTCGAATCTTTTGATGATTCGGAGAAGAAACCTGTCATAAATCTTTACAAACAATATGGACCCAACAAACAAATTAAAAAATCAACGAGTTTAGTTCAGCCTACTACAAATACACGTTAGTACAAGTTACAAAGTTTATTCAGGTATTTTCTTAAGCATCTATTCAAGAACATAATATTTGACGAAATAAATAAATATGCAAAACTAGAACTCATATTTTTAACTTACAGCTTAAATAAGTTAGTATAGTTTTGAAGCAGTTATTACTGTATAAAATACCGCATTACTATTGTAAGATTAGATTCGTATTATCCTTATGCTACAGGCAATATTTTTACATAGAACTTCCTCCTTTTTGAAGTCGGTTATTACAAAAAAGAGATGAAAGTAACATTGATTACGTACTCAAATTTATGCAAGGTTAGGTTAGGTTAGAACAGCGTTCTTAAGACCAAAACAACTGTACTGTGCTCGTAGCTAGTTTTAAGTAGGTAAGTAAATAAAGCAGTTCTTCAAAATTAAGTTTTCGAAGTTAGGTGATAGTTAAGTTAGAAGTAATGTTAAGTTGAACAAGATAAAATATATAAATAGAACAACGTTCGAAATGCAGCATATGTAGTGAGTAACAAAATACATACTTTGAAGTAAGGCTACCTGAAGTTAAGTAGTCAGGTAACGTATCCTGCGTTAGCTGGGCGTAGTCCTGTAGCTTAGGTTAGGTTAGGTTAGAATTGTGATCTAGCATAGGTTAGCTTAGATTAGTGATACGTACACCGTAGCACACATCACGTAGTAAGAAACCTTGGAGTAAAGAGACGATGTGAGACAGGCTGGGTTGAAACAGCGATTCCAATAAGAACCAAGGTGGCGGACCTAGTCTGATAGTTTAGGTATGAGATGTTTAGGTATTTGTCCAGCTTTACCTAAAGAATGTTCTTAAAAGATGTATACCGTTTGCAAAGGAAGTTGTAGGCAGTTGAAGCCAAAGAGAAATATAAAAGAGGGAAACAATAGTAGACCGTAATAAAAGTGAGCTCGGCGTCCGAGAGGGCAATAAAACCCGAGCTCGGGTAGACAATAGAAAAGGGTCGATGGGTCGGGGAAGGTGTTGCATTGTTAGCGTAGGGCGTTCTGTAAGTCCTGACAGAGCTGTCTGAGCGTACTGGGACCTATTCCAAACGCTCTAAGTAGGGGGCTATTTGTTTTTTTTTTTTTTTTTTTTTTTTTTTTTTTTTTTTTTTTAGGTTTGGTGGTCCGCCAAATCCGCCCTGGATGCCGCCCATCAGGCCCGTCCGCCCCGTATCGTAGTATCGGCGAATCCCTACTACTAAAACCTAATGTTAGATTATAGCCATTTAATCATAATTATAGGCGAAACAATCACATTTATCAAAATAAAGAGAAGTACAGAGAAAACTAAAAAGGCTATAATACCTATCTGATTTAATGTGCATAAAAAAACGTAAGGCTAAGACCTACTTAACGGGTAGCTACTTTGGAAATAAGAAAACGTGGATTAATACATTTCAGGGTCCAGTTTGATGGTAATTTTTAAAATAAATGAAATTTGTTTCAAGTGGTTCACTTTATTTCCATGACCAACATTTTGCATAATTTAAATACATATGTTTCACTAAGTTTTTTTTTTTATTATTTTTTTTTTATTTTTAAAAACTGATGCTGATTAAAAATACGTACGTTAGGTACAAGATGAGTCAGAATTAAGTAAAAGTTAATTATTTCAAATATTTCAGTTTAAATGCTACACATCAGCTACACATAATAACAAAATTCAATCGGATCTATTATGTTCTAGTGCCTATACACATTAACGTCTTACTGTAAACGTTTCTTAGTTATCAATCCTAATTTTCGGTTCAAAACACGTCTTGCGTGACTAAAAAATAAATGTATAAAAGATTATTCTAAGAGATCAGTGAAAAGAGATCAATACCTTCAAAAACGTATGCATCTAAAGTAAAGGTCGTGGCAGACCTATCAACTTGACATCACCTTTTGCATAACATTCGAACTGTACGCCTAATTTCCTATCTACACAACTTCATAGCCACAGACGTCCACTGCTGAACTAGAGGCCTCCTCCTCTAGAGCTCGCCACAAAGTGCGATCCCATCCCGTGCAGACCGTATCCGTCAACTCCCCGCCACCCTCACGAGGTCATCCGTCCACCGAGTCGAGGGTCATCAGTTTCAGAGAAATGACGTCTCCCTGTCTTACTCCTCGCTGTAGTTGGATAGGGTCTAAGCTCTGGTTTTGTATTCGAACTGACATGGTGGCGTTTCTGTACAAACTTCCAGCGCTTCGATGTATCAATAGTCCATATACGGCACCGCTGGATCATGTCTCGATCAAATCGAAGCCTTTTTATAGTCCACAAACGCTAAGCATAGTGGCCGGTTATACTTAACGTAACCTGCCGCAGCGTATCATTGTCGTCTATGATGCTAAATCCTTTTCGGAATCCGGCTTGTAACCTCCTGAATTCCCGACGATTTGTAATGACTCTGGAGAACAGCTTAAAAACAAGGCTGAGCAGTGAAATGGGCCTCTAGTTCTTTAATAAGGTTTTTTCACATTTCTTAAAGAAAAATGCCACCACACTCCTGTTCCATGAGTCAGGCGTTTTGCTCTCAGGTATAATGGAACCGAACAGCTTCTGGAGGACTTTGAGTAAGGGGCGTTGAAAAACAGGGTAAGATAAAAAACCGTTCATAAACTCGCTATTCCGTGCAGATTTTTCGTTTCTGGTACTCGTAACTTTATTGAGAATGCCACTTTGTTGATCCCCGCCCTCAGTTATGGTACGCTTCGTTTGCTCAGTGAGTGTGATTAAATGTTTCCTGCTTCCTTAAAACTTTATATTAAGCAAAGCAACGGATCGTTACGATATTTTGAAAATACTGGCCGAGTTGATCTGTTCTGTGCATGCTTTCATTTATCAAAAGATGATGCAAAGGTGATAGATGTTCCTCAGACCTCAACCTTAAAAAGAGTCACAATATATATTCTACTTAACTATTATGTTCCCCTTTATTGTTCGGATCGACGTCATCGCTGGAGGACTCGGTGACAGCCAAGACAGACAACTTGCGGCAGTGGACGGGTTTGCAGGTGCGATTTTTCACCAAATTGGGGCACGGTTTGCCAGATCCTGAGGGCGCCGTCTAAAATAACAAAGCAAGTCACACAATGTTACAATGAAAGCTATACAAGGGCGCGTTAATTAGGAAAGCTAAGTGCGAAAGAAAATGGGAGAGATATTAGAAACTCATTTTTGAAAATAGGTTCGTTATCAGTTTTACCTTATCGCATCACAAACGATCCTATGTAACTATTTGTCAAATGAGAGGTAAGCAGAAGGAAGGGAGGAATGTGTCTGCACAGGAAAGGTTGGTACATGCATTCAGCAAAGAGAACCATCTTGAATTTTTTGTGCAGGAGAGTTATGACGTCATAAGTTTTTTGTATGAGATTTTGTAATTTGTTGTTCTGCATCCTATCATGTTGGCCTTGGGAATCTTATAAAAGAGCTTTATGAGCTGAGATTTACTACATTAAAGCTAATTATTTGAAACCTGAGTAGCTTTATCATTAAGCGTTCACGTTTGTATTTGTACACCTGAAATAATAGAGAACTGGTGTATATCCATATACCTATCATGAAATTGTTATTTGTACCAACCAACAATGTCTCAGTAACCCAAGTCTCACAAACAACAAAACACTCTGACTTTGAAACGTAACAGATACATTTGGGCTGGAATGTTTCGATAATGGATACCATGAGCAATTAAAATCTCACGCCGTTTCCATACTTGTCGCGCCACTTACGCCAAAAAGGACTTGTTGAGAACTGACCTGTACCAATCTGTAGTTAAGCTTAAGAGCGTAGTCACAGTCCCCGAAACAGATGCTCCAGCCCAGCCAAGCGCCCACCTCGCAATTCACGTCCTCTAGAAATAACTAGGTGTTAAATACACATCATGACATCACCGTCTCTGAAGCACAGTGTGGGAAGTGGTCAATCAATTAGGAGTAAGATACGCGTTGTAGATTAAGCTTTGGAAAGCCCCATCGGGGCCGGCCGCGTAGCAAGGGCCGTCTTCCATAGCATTTTCTTTTTATACGGCGCAAATGAGGGCAACTCGCGACTGCGTGGACCGAGCCAAGGGAGCTTTCCACAGCTGAGGGAATAAAGTAATGGACATTTAATTGTAAGCAGGTTTATACTGTTTTACATACACCATCACATTCTGGTTCGAAGAGGTTGAGGTCCCTACCTTGCCCTGGTGCATCGTTTTGAAGAACTTCATTGTCGGCGCTCGAAGGAGTCGACTTTATTTTCTTCAGACTGGTTTCAGTTGTAGTCGGTGCTGTAACTGAATAATTTCAAACAAGATTATTTTTCTGCACCATTGTCATTGTATTAGTGTGTTTATATTCAATTGATAGTAAAAAGAAAACCGGCCAAGAGCATGTCGGGCCACGCTCAGTGTAGGGTTCCGTAGTTTTTTCCTCCTTCACAATAAACTGCTGTTTTAAGCCCGAGGTTTAAGTAAAGAAAGATTTTAAGCTCTATAAAAAGGTCGTAAACGCCCTAGAAACTGTAATCACTTATTACCTTCTGGAAGTCAACTTACGTTTTTAAAGAAAAAATTTGAAATTTGGCGATAACTCAAAAACGGCTCGACCGATTTTGTTCAATATAGTTTTAATTGAAAGTACTTACAAGGCCTCATTTACATGAATATTTCCGATTTTTTTTTACCCGTGGTTGAAAAGTTAGAGGGGGGGGGACACAATTTTTTTTTGTTTTCGGAGCGAATATTTACAAAACTGCTGACTTTATCAAAAAATAATGTTAGAAGACCCCTATTATTTTTCCAAGACCTATTCAACGACACCCCACACACCAGTGTTGAAAAGAAAAAAAAAATTCACCCCCACTTTAGGTGTTCGAGAGGTACCCGAAAAAAAAATTTTTTTTTAATTTTTATTTTACCGTTCTGTCGGCATTATACATACACATACTCATACCAAATTTCAGCTTTCTAGTACTAATGATCACGGAGCTAAGCCGCGGACGGACGGACGGACGGACGGACAGACGGACAGACGGACATGGCGAAACTATAAGGGTTCCTAGTTGACTACGGAACCCTAAAAATGGTTAAAACACCATGAAACCACGTGATAAAGTGATAAGTGATTGCAAAACATGGGAATAAAACAAGGTTACTTTGATGACTTACACCCTATGGTATAAACCCGATTTCTTGGTAACTCTAAAGACATTTTACATAACCCCGGAGACAGTCAAAAGTATCGGACAAAAAGTTGATTCGCCTATCTGGTCAACCAAACGCACTTATTGCGATAAGATCGCCTGTTGTCTAAAGAAATATCACCAAATTTAGTTTTTTACCTTCATTATGAAACCTTTAAAATAAATAGGAAAAAAAATCTATACGCCTTAAGCTTCCGAAATATTTAAAGTGTTAATCTAGGAGTGTGGCGCGAAGCTGTGACGTTACTTGACGGAACTCAATGAATGATATACACAGCGACCATGATATATATGAGTATTAGTTTGATGACGTCACGCAGACGAGCGCGCTTTGTGGCGATGGAGGCTCTGGAAAACAAAAGGCAAGAAAAGACAAGGAATTTGTTGCCGTCGTTGAACAGCCGCCAACCAAACGTTCTAGAACCAGCGCTGCTTGTAGTTGTAGTCTACAACACGCACAACAACCAACAATTAGCAGTATGGTGGCAAGGCGTGTATGGCAGTCATCTCGTGTAGGAAGATGTTGCCGTTGCCGGACCCGCTGTAGCCGTACGCTCTAAAACAGTGTTCCTTGTAGCAACAGCCCACGTCACGACAGGATCGATTGCAAAATTGTACATAGTTAAAAGCTTGGTTACCATAAAATACGATCGCTTCCTTTGTGTGACGAAAGTTAGTCACACAAAATGTATGGGTAACTTTCGTCACACAAAGGAATCAATTAACGTTGTTTTAATTAAAGCCCTTTAACTATGTACATTTTTTTTGCAATCGACCCAATAACCAACCGTTTCCTGTGTGGTTGCAGCGCTTGTGGCAGTCGTCTCGTGTGGGGAAGTTGTTGCCGTTGCCGCCGCAGCCGCTGTACCCGAACGGCTCGCAGCGCGCGTTCGCTACGTCCCAGAACCAGCGCTCCTTATAGCTGCGGCAGTGGCCCACCGCTGCCGGCAGCATGCATGTCTCTATAAAAACAATAAATCTGTAAGCCCTGAAATAAATTCATGCGACATTGTATTTATATGTATACCTAGTGCAATTAGGACCATATTACATACTGAGTAGGTAAGTCTACCACTGTCTTTCCATCTTTATGGTTATCATAAGTCACGAAAGTTATAATAGCACACAATGAAACGCGCCTGTTTTGTAGGTACCTATGTTATAATACTTAAATGTCCAATTGTTCATAGCTTGATTGACGCGTTCGATCCGTAACTAATATAGCCGTTTTATATCATGTTTGATAAAGGAACAATAAAACAGCTGTTTAATATTATTATGGGAAATATGAGTATAATAGCATGATGGGAGATTATCAAATAAACGAACACCTCTTAGGTATTTTTCCATAAAGACGTGAAAGAGGAACATAAAGCACCTTTAACTCAAGCTATTCTAGGACTCCTACCTACTATTCGACATCAAGAAAGGGCTATACAATACAAGTATGTATACCTTTCGTGACGGAGTCCGGGCAGTCAGTCTCCTCACCGTCGCACAGTGCCTCCTGTTGGGACATAGTGTACTGGCAGCGGTCCATCTGCTCTTGAATCTGTTTCTCCATCTCAGGGTCATCCAAAGTAGTGTTCACCACAGGTATTTCCTGTCCGACAAGAATTAATACGTCATTATCATTATATGAACCATTGGCGTATCTAACATTATTTTTCAGGGGGGGCCTGGGGGGGGGGGGGGGCCTGGCCATGGCCTATGAGATGAAGCCATGAATTTCTATGGGTAACCCAAAATCCTGGGGTGGGCACTAGGCCATACTGGGGTGCATACCCGGCCACCCCCCTATTTACGCCAATGATATGAACTGAACAGCTGTGGCGTAAGTGGAGTTTTATGCATCATTTTTTTTTTTATGACGACACAACATAGTGAATCCACTACGCCTGATGGTGAGCAAAAAGGGGAGCCCAAGTCACAATGGCAACTGACAAAAACCAACGTCGCCATTTCAATTAACACTGCCATGCTGGCCCGAGAGATGCTTCTTCACGCTCCGTTTAAAGGGCCCCATGTTAAAAATAATAAATAATAAATAAATAAATATCGGACAACCTCACACAAATCGACCTAGTCCCAAATTAAGCTCAAGAAGGCTTGTGTTATGGGTACTAGACGACGATATACGTACTTATATAGATAAATATATACTTAAATAATTGGAACAACCATGACCCAAGCACAAATATTCAAGTTGATCACACAAATATTTGCCCTGGCCGGGATTCGAACCCGGGACCGCCGGCTCAGTAGGCAGGTGTCTACAAACCGAGCCAAACGCGTCGTCAAAATTAAAATGAAATAAAAGTTAAAAATTATAAGAAAAAGGACTGTGCATAAGTAAAAAAAATCGTTGGTATTATCCACCATCGTTGCCGAAGCATTAGGAAGGGAGGAGAGATTAGGGAAAACTGACCAGATTCTGCAGGTCCGCGAAGCGCTGGTTCCAGCTAGCGAGTAGACGCCGTGAGATCTCCTTCTGCACGTCGCTGTCATGAGTGAGGTACATGCGCGCGCGCAGACGCCGCCCGCGCGCGCAGCGCGACGAGCACGGGGACCAGTCGCCCCAGGTTGTCACTTTGCATGCTTCAGTGCCGACGTCCTAATCAAATATAATTACTTTTTCACAAAAAAATTACCGACTTGAATGAGCGGACTGGAACATACAATAAGACTCATATGGTTTTCTCATGGATGCCTTTGTCAGAACTAGGCCATATTAAAATGGGACCACACGGGAAGCACCATCAAAATCTGTTCACCCAGTCGAAAGTTCTGAGGTAACAAAAATAAAAATAATAAACTCCTATTACTAGTGGCTCTGTGAGCTGTAAAACTCGCGAGTTTGTTTCGAAATGGCTGAAATTTGTATTTTTCTACGTTGACCCCCATATCTCCGCCATATTGAAAATTTTCAAAATAAACTGTATTGACGAAAAAACTCAGTTGAGAAATGTGGCCTGTAGGCGAGAACAGCCGGCAACCGAATCTACCATTCGAACATCCAATCCAAATATCCAAAAAATACGAAAGAAATGGCGAATCTGAAACAGAGACGCTTCGCTCGTTTCGCTCTCTTGCGTCAAACTTGTTTTTGCCAGAGTTGTCTTATATCGTTCAAGACCATAAGATAAAGGATGGTTCATTGCTTATCTACTTAGGGAACGCCAAGGGAACACAATGCAAGAATGCAACATAATATAAGATACGCAATACTGCTATATGTATAACTGTCGGCATGTAAATGTACTTATGTAACATTTTAAAGGTAGTAAGTAGGTATACATTATATGTGTACCCTTAGTTTATACATTTAGTTTTGGACATCACCTGTAGTGATTGGTTTAAAAATTGATCAATACGTACCATAAAGAACCAATCAAAATTTGACATTATAGATGAGTTAGCGCCATCTTTTGGGGGAGGTCTGTAAGAATAAAATATGTTGCTAAAAAGCATTGTTAAAAAACAGCCAATCAGTTACAAAATAGATTATCCCATACATGTATCACCTATGTAATGCCAGTTTTAATTTACCGTCATCTGTGCCGTATGTACTGTCGCCATCAGATATATCGCAGCACATAAGGCGTTCATAAATATCTGAACATGTACTGTAACGCACAGTCAATAAGAGTCGTGTTCAGATATTTATGAACGCCTTATATGCTGCGATACATTTGATGGCGACTGTAAGTGTAAATTATGAATAATGTGCTATTTATTTATTAATTTATTTAATTAAATATACTCATACCCGCCACATATAATATATGTAGGCCCGCCGCGCACTGCAACGCGTAAGTAGCTTAGGGTGGTGCATTCCTTCAAGCCAATGTGGCAGTGCTTTTGCACACGTATTACAATAAAACTAGAATTAATTATGAATAAATTATACTATACCCGGTACATGGGCCGGCTGCACACGGCAACGCCTGGCTGAGGATGGTGCGTGCCTTGAAGCCGACATGGCAGCGTTTGTGGGCTCGTGCTGCGATATAGTGTCGCGTGCGGGCACGGACACCGCAGCCCTCGCATGGGGACCACTCGGACCAAGCCGACACCGCGCAGGGGCCGGAGGACTCAGCTGGTTCTGGCTCGTAGTCGCTCGTCACTCTGAAAGATTATGTTCTCTTTCACTGTGTTTAAAATTATGTACCTGGACATTGGGTACTTTCTTCCCCACTAGCGGACACAAACGAAACCAATTAAAGTTTTTAGATAATGTTAAGGGCTTTACCACTGTGTATTTTTTATTCCCATAACTAATGGGACAGCTGAGAAAATGAGATTTTTTATAGCGCGGCAATATGGTTTCATTGTTTACAAACATCGAAAGCTTGCTGCTGCTGTAGCTACTGAAGTCGCTTTCTGACGGTTTTTGGAGGACTTCTTGCTGGAGATCGACGTCGATACTTCCGCGTTTCTTCCAGGGCATAGTCGGGATCTAACGCGACAACCACTTCTACTGAACGCAACTGTAAGGTTTTCTGCATAAGGGCCACATCTAATTATGTTAGGTTGGTGTTTGAAAAATGAGTCGGTTCCCTAGGGGGAATGATTGACAATTCGGTTGTTTCTCTGGCTAAGAAGTTGAAAAACTGAACGCCGTTTGGGTTAGATGCTACGCACTTCCAATTGGAAGTTCCACGCGGTGTGGTTAGAATTGAAGTCACCTGCTGCGAAGACGATTGGACTGGGGGCGCCGGGGGGCTACGTCTACTTAAGGCGGAAGGTACCTGTATTTTTTTTGCCCAGGGGGCACTGGGGGCTTGGAGGCCTTAGGAGTCTTGGCCTTTTTAGGAGGCTTCTGCTCTGCCGCCGGGGGAGAGGGAGCCTTAGGGGCTTTGATTACCTCAGTTGCAACCGGAGCCGGAGGGACCGTGGGAGACGATGAGTTCTGTGACTTTTCCGGAACACTCAGCGACCCGAACGCATCAGCCACCGAGTAGTCAGCAAACCTCTTGCTTAGCCCTTTTTTATGCTTGAAAAAGCGTAAAACTAAGCCAGCAACAGATTCGATGGCTTCTTTGTGGTCCTCGGAACAGGCCGCTTCGCGGAGAAGGGTTACGGGATCCATGGGGAAAACGATGGAAACAGAATACCTACTAACAGTCAAAGTCGTAGTCTGGATTGACGTCTTGCGCGGTCCTCGCCGTGTCCTTGTCACACTAACACTACACTACACAACCTACTCACGAAGGGCAGAAATGAGGACAGGACGTACACCTCAGGAGAGATGCCCGGGAACACTTTTCAACGACTTCACCTCACGCGGCCCGCCTCAGTGTGCAATAGTTCATATAAAATAATCGAGACCGATTTCTGCGCTGCGGGCCGGCCCGTAGCAGCCCGCCCTTTTGGGCGCGCACATTTTTGTGCGCGTACTCTAACTTGACAAGACTATAAACCACAACCTCTATGAGTCTCGCACTTCATCTCGTATCTATACAAAGCTAGTCATCAAATAACACAAAATATATTTACCTACATACAGTACTAAACATTTACAAACAGTACAATATTAAAATAATACGATCACCGTACCTGAATTATTAATGTAATTATATTTCGGTATTCCCATATGCCACAATAACGCCCCTTTACTTAGCAAAACTAGAAGTTATAAAAGCTTTCAATTGAGGTATGTTTCAGCTTTGTCCGCCGTGGGGAATTTTTCCATAGTAAAGTACCCAATGTCCTTGTAAAGAAAGTGTGTAAAATTCTTTTGAGCTTTCTATTTCCAGTAGGTCAACCTGCAGTGCATCCTCGGACCGCGGCACTTGCGGTGATCGGTGAGCAGTGCGCGGCAGGATTCGGCTCGGGCTCGTGCCGGCCACATGTAGTACCGCTGCCGCGATGCGCGACCCTCGCCACAAGTTACGCTGCACGGCGACCACGGTCCCCATGCGTGGGTCATGCACGCGCCAGAACCACCTAACTCCGTCTTTCGCTCCGGGTTGGGACCTCCTGCTTAAGGAAAAACTTTTTAATGCAGCTAAAGAGTAAAGATAAAGAACGATGAGATATAATGGCAATGGCACACGCCAAAGAACAGAACTTTGAAAGTGACTGTTCATCTGAATGGGTGCACAACCTCAAATAGCAGTTTCAGTTGGCTGAATGTAACAAGCGTCGTAGTCTTAGCAAGGTAGCAATGAAACCCATACAAGTAATGGCAAGTGCATGAGTTTAGCATCAGGTCAAGAGAGGTTTTTTAATAGGTACTTAGATTTATTGAGAAGCCCCCTAAACCTTTGCGAACCTTGCAGATTTAATTACATTCGCGATGGAGGATATCGGTCCAATTTCTACCGATATCCTCCTGACAATGGTATCAAATCAACCTGCACCGAGTGCACCGGCATCGCACCTCTTTTCGTATAGCTGCAGTCTTTTAAACCCAAACAAGTAAGTATACCTCGTGGTGCTGAAGAATGTGAAGGGATGAATACCGCTAGGCTCTCGGGCCGGTGCTTCCTCACCTTGCTCATATAGGCTACGTGCAGAGCTGTCACGATATGGTAGAATTTTGACACCAACCTGCAGCAGCATCGCAGCTCTTCTCATACAAACGAAGTCTGTTCAGCCGCAGACGCGCATAGGGTTTCATTTGGCCTGTGGTGCTGAAGAATGGAGAGCGCACGTCGCGTGGCCAGTCGGGCCGGAGAGCTCGTACCGGGGTCTGAGGTACAGACGGCTGCCTCCGAGACTATGATATGAATAGGTTATAGTGATTTACCCTCTATAATCATGTTATTCAAACGTATGTCAAGGTGTACTAGTCAATATGTATGGTCTACACTCTACAGTCGCAATGGGATACCAGTGTTGCCCAAGCACAAAACCTTGGAGGCCACAAATTACAAAATTGTAATCCCAGAGAGCAGTTATGAAAGGCGCATCGGGCGGCTTCTTTAGTAAAGTCGCGGAGCTGTTCGACCACCTGTCCGTGTGTGTGTGTGTGTGACGAATTATTAATTCATACCTCTACTATTCGCAAGTTAAGAAAACGGAATTTCTGTTTATAATTCATCAGTGTCCCCACATCAGAATGCTGACGCATAAATACAGCGTAACCACAATATCTATGAACCATTCGTAACATACTAGAACTGGCGGTTGAACCGCTCCGCGACATTACTCTTATACATATTTACGGCACTATTTCAGCTTGTCGCAAAAATATGACTAAAAAGAATATTAGACTAACAAGCCCAAGATATACTAAAGTTGGTAATCCGCGTCGCTAACCCGAGTGCGTCATGGTCATGGTGCGAGGAGAGTTCTAGCGCAATTTCGCAGAAAGAAGATGATGACTATAGTTACCTACTATTACTGAATTTCACTAGCATTTAAGAGAATCAAAAACCGATAGTATGTTGGCAAAACATTGAGCAATATTGGTATTTCTTATCTGTATAAAGGTAATTTACAAAAACATCTTACCGTATAACCAATACCACTATCAGTCCCAGCATCATACGGATACAGCGGCAACGTTGCAGAAGTGCTCCAAGTACAATTCGGATTACAGAGCTCCAGGGCCGACACCCCAACTATCCAGTCCGGAGACGGTGCCAGCTTAGCGGCCAGAGAGACAAGATGGTGTTTTGCGTCCACCCGGAATACGGCGAAAGTACTTGGCATGCCGCTACCCGCACTCGCCACTTGCTGCCACGATATGCCTCGGGCTTTGATTATCGTGCGGATGTGGTCACTCTGCGAAAACAAAAGCAATAGTACATTAGTACTGCAGACGCCGGGAAGGAAGGGCTTGCCGGGTGAGTAGGTATAGACTATAGGATATTGATTGATACGTAGCCGGCAAGCCCTTTTCACGGCTAAGGCAATGTATAGTGTTCTTCTCAAACATATGCAATAAAATAAAAAAATACACCGCTCAAAAAAAAAATATTCAGCTGTTTAACCTGTTCATGAACACAGACAAACCGCCTTGTTTAAAAAAAATACCTCCCGGCCTAGGCCTTCAATTTCTCTCGAATTGTTCCTCCCGAAACGTGATAGGTACTTCGAAGCCTGTTATGACGACATTTCATTGCATGTTTGAGTAAAGCTCTTTTCTATCAAGAAGTTAGACCAGAAAATCTACGACTAACACTATTATTCTCGGTTGAAACAATAAACTCCAATAAAGCCAGATTATAATGAATTCAGCATAATTCTACAAGTCCCCACAGGTGTAGAGTCGTCGTGTCGTGTATCATAAGCAAATTAAAATAAAGACTGTCGGCATGTATTAGAAACTTTGACTCAGCTGTCATCCCCAAGACAGACAAACGACACGTTCCCGGTATCGTAAGTGGTCATCAGGGGTCATATAATTCTGGTTATAGGTCTATCACCTCAGCTTTCAACTCTTTCTCCAGAGCTGTAGTGACGCCGTCGTCGGCCAGTCGCCGGAGCCCCACGCTCGCGACACGACCCTCCTGCCATACGCGGTACTGCGCCGTATGGGACGCGCCGATGATGTCACCGAAATGCGCGCGCGCCGACTCAGGCGGGAACTCGCGCGGGTGGGTATTACGGGACCAGAGGCCTTCGAATGTAACCTGAACAGGAGATCGATTTTTACGTCACAATTTCAGTAAGTACGAGACTAAGTCTAACATTTAAGCTTAAGCATAATACACCTAGTGGTATGCCTAGGCTTAGTAATATATAAATTAAAGATTTCCTCTAAGCTTTGCAAAACCAAAAAAGAAAATTAAGTGAAATAAACAGCTGAAATCTTTATTTTTTTTATTTTTTTTCAATCGCTTTTTACAGATCTATGAAGCCAAAATACAACGTCAGCGAAAAAAACGTGATTGGGGTTTTAGTTTTCCGCTCACGTGGTTTGCCGTCTTACATGCTCCAGTAGTCAACGCTTCTAGCCTAGTTCTAAATCCTCACTTCATATTTGGCTTCATCGCACGCGCAGCACGGTTCCACGATCGGCGGCTGGCGCGTGAAGCTGGCGGGTGCCGCGTGCGCCGCGCACAGCTTGCGCGTGAGCTGCGACCACTCGCCCATGCCGTGCGCGGGGCCGACGCGCGCGCACAACCGTATACACATGTCCACGGCGTTGAGCGGCGCGTTCCAGATCACCTGACATAATAATAAAATACTTAATACTAATATTATAAAGGCGAAAGGTTGTGAGTGTGTTTGTATGTTTGTTACTTCTTCACGCTCCGACGGTTGGACCGAAAGGCTACTTTTTATCCCGAATGCGTGCAGCGCCGCGGGACTCAGCTAGTCATAAATAAGGGACAGCTAACAAGAAGATTCCATAGGATACTATAGAAGTTAAGCGTCAAGAAATTATAGCTGACGCCACATATCGTACTGTTTTTAGGGTTCCGTACCTCAAAAGGAAATAACTGAACCCTTATAGGATCACTTTGTTGTCCATCCGTCCATCCGTCCATCTATCTGTCAAGAATGTCTAGTCTATCGAGTTGAAATTAAAATTATATACTCAGGTGTACAGTCTTCTAAGTTAACTGAAAAAACCGGCCAAGGGCATGTCGGGCCACGCTCAGTGTAGGGTTCCGTAATTGCTCATCCTTCACAATAAACTGCTGTTTTAAGCCCGAGGTTTAAGTTAAGAAAAATTTTAAGCTCTATAAAAAGGTCGTAAACGCCTTAGAAACTGTAATCACTTACTACCTTCTGGAAGTCAACTTACGTCCTTTTTAAGAAAAAATATGAAATTTGGCGATAACTCAAAAACGGCTCGACCGATTTTGTTCAATATAGTTTTCATTGAAAGTACTTATAAGGCCTCATTAACATGAATTTTTCCGAATTTTCTTGACCCGTGGTTGAAAAGTTAGAGGGGGGGGGGACACTATTTTTTTTGTTTTTGGAGCGAATATTTACAAAACTGCTGACTTTATCAAAAAATAATGTTAGAAGACCCCTATTATTTTTACAAGACCTATTCAACGACACCCCACACATCAGTGTTGAAAAGAAAAAAAAAATGCACCCCCACTTCAGGTGTTCGAGAGGTACCCGAAAAAAAAACTTTTTTTAAATTTTATTTTACCGTTCTGTCGGCGTTATACATATACATACTCATACCAAATTTCAGCTTTCTAGTACTAATGATCACGGAGCTAAGCCGCGGACGGACGGACAGACGGACAGACGGACATGGCGAAACTATAAGGGTTCCTAGTTGACTACGGAACCCTAAAAAAAGATACTTTTATGCCGCAAAAAACGTATATTTCGTCACTCTCAAGGGAATCAAATTTTATAGGGTACCATTTTCCGTTAACCTAGAACTATGAAATTTGGCAGTACAACAACAACCAATCAAACTGAAAACTACAACACATCAATCTGAAAACTATACATTTGTAGGTAATTAAATCGTAAAAATATAGTCTTTATTTGGAACGTATATAAAATTACAATTCATATTAAAAACTTAATCAAGGAATTAGTTATAAATAAAATAAACTAAAAAAGGTGTAAAAAACTGTGCCCCCGCGGCATGGTCCCGAAGACAAAATTAAATATTATAATTAGTTGTAATGTTACTCATTTAATGGGTCTTTATTTAAATTACGTAAACAATCATCAGGGTTAAGCAACGGTATAATTTGTACGGAACCCTCGGTGAGCGAGTCCAACTCACACTTATCCGGTTTTTTTATCATTGAAGAACTTCTAGTTTTACGACAAACCTGTATCTCGGTCTTAGGGTGCGCTGTAGCGTTGTCCACTGATGGACGGCAAAAGTCATGGTGCTTGGTCTGGGCGTCGTACGTCTGAAAGGCTCCAAGCGACTGGTTGTTAGCTGTTTCTGCTGTGGACTGTGTGGCGTCGGGGGCTCCCTCATCGTCCAACTCGACCCATATATTGAAGCCAATGAACGGTGACACGCCCTTCCCGCTATCGACTCCTTGGAGTGACACTAGAATCAAAATATAGTAGGTACAGATGTCTGATAAGAGTGATAAGTGGCCTGAACGATTTATTTCTGATCGGTTAGATTGTGTATCCAAACCAATTCCAATTGTGGTGTGGTACCTGTCTCTCCGGACAGGAACCGATCACTCCTTAAATCACCTCCCCATAGAAGGTACTTACATGAAAGTTTCGAAATTGCAATTGAATCTCAATAATAATTTCTCAAAATTTCCTATGGATGATTCCGAGATGATCTTACACCAAATTCTTATGAAAATACTTTAAAAAAATCCGAGAGCGTTTTTTTTTATTTTTGAAACTTACAGCAGCTTGCATATCGCAGTGAAGTCCTAACCACAATAAGTTTGTTCTTTCCTCAGGATAGGAGAACAGGATTCGCGTCCTCGCCCTCAATCGTTTCACACTGTGAAACTTACCAGTATACAGTTCACCAGGCAGGAATAAATCAGGCTCTCCGGCGACGCGCAGCGCGTATCGCGCGTCTTGCGGCTGCGCGTCCAGCGGCGCGCGCGGGCACGCCGACGCTGGAGTCGTGGTGGCAAACACGGCATGCGCGCAACACCCCGCCAACAACAGCACGCACATTAGTAAAGCGGTCATTCCGTCAATTTTAACCGCAAACCATATAGAACATGAGTTGCAGCCCTGTCCCGGCCGTCCTTTTGGAGAGCCAGATACCTGGGTCTCTGGATCTCTGAGAGGTCTCCTAGAGGACTGACGGTTTTCGCTACAGAATTCAGGGAACCAGTCCTTCCATCGGGCTTCACTATGAAAGTTAGGGAAATCTTGCTCCAGCGTCTATCCTCTTGGAGGAGGAAGTGTTATCACAACTTCATCCACGAGATTCTATTTTGACAATTAGTAGCTGTAACAAAATAAACGTCCTTTACTTAATCACCAATACCTATAATTTTTATTTTAAGTCCCTATACAACTTAATGCAGAATGTATAACTATATTTCTTAGGTAAACAAGTATCTTGAGTTTTTCAAGAAACTAGTTACGAAGATTTTCATAAACTCATATTAGTCTAAGATCCCGATATAGAACGACCTTCACCGAGATGTTTATTTGATGAAATGTATTTTATATTTAATTTAATATGTCAATAAATATATTGCATATGGGTTGCCTAACAAATTTTAGTCCAGGGTATGTTTAATTAATAATAAAAAAAAAAAATCTTTAAACATTTGATTATTAGATAAATTCTATACCAATCGAAAGTATGAAGCCCATAGAATATGCAAACGTTAGGTTGCCTATTCTTTTCCCGTCACAACTATCGGGTAGCCAGGTTTAAACAGGTAAATCTATACTAGCATTTTGCAACGATCTGATTATTGAATTGAAATTAAATAACATTAAAGATTATTTTATTATGAACACGGTGGTATAGGGTTGCCTGCGAAAAATCAGTCCAGAATTCCGGTTGTCGAATTTTGAAAAGAAAAATATTGCTGCGAGTGAATGTGTGCGACTGAGAGGTCCCAACCAAAACCATCCCATACGACAGAAGAGGACACAGTATAGCAGCTGTTTGAAGTCCGCCCATTTAAAAAAGAGAGTGCGCATGCTATTTGTGCTTGAAAATAAAAAGGATAGCGATAGACTCGTATATACTGTACATCATTTTGGAGTAGTTTATTATTAAAATAGAGAAATAGTTATTTAACTTTTTTTAAATCAATTAATTAATAAAATAATGAAATAATGAACTTTATTCTGCAAGTAGGCCACAAGGGCACTTTAACATGTCTGAGTCTATCGACATTTCACAAGAGGAGACCACTGTTGAGAAGAAACTCCGAAAGAAACTCATTATTTATGTGTGTATATTTTTTATGTGACACTAAAGTATATATACATCTTTAGTAAAAATGAGGGTTATAACTAGTAATACATATATAATAGGTACTTACTAATCTTGCAAATTTTATCTTTATTATTATCAGACAAAATAAAAAACAACAATTAAAAAAATACTTCTGTTTATTATAAAAAATTAAAAAATCATTTTTTTTAATTATTCAGGTTCCGAGTCATCGGACTTATAACTATGATCTCCAACTTCTGAATCTTCTTCGTCATCACTCTCCGTTTCAGTTCTTTCGACAATGTCTTCTATCTTTAAAGGTGTATGATCCCCAATGAATCCTACTGGTTTTAATGCCGTTTAAATACTTTTCACCGTTGGTTAAAATTCTCCCACATTTTAAAGTACGAGAATCTCTGAACACCATGATGACGTAGGCTTGTGTCAGTCACGTGGTTCGCGAGTCTCGGAAGAGAGTACCAGGCGGAGTATATTATTATACCATGAATTTTATTGTATATATAGCGACAATCTACTCCAAAATGATGTACAGCATATACGAGTCTATCGCTATCCTTTTCATTTTCAAGCACAAATAGCATGCGCACTCTCTTTTTAGGGTTCCGTAGCCAAATGGCAAAAAACGGAACCCTTATAGATTCGTCATGTCTGTCTGTCCGTCCGTCTGTCCGTCCGTATGTCACAGCCATTTTTTTCCGAAACTATAAGAGCTATACTGTTGAAACTTGGTAGGTAGATGTATTCTGTGAACCGCATTAAGAGTTTGATGCAAAAATAAAAAAATAATAATAAATATTGGGGGCTCCCCATACTTAGAACTGAAACTCAATTTTTTTTTTATGGATAGGTCTTCAAAAATGATATCGAGGTTTCTAAAATATTTTTTTTCTAAACCGAATAGTTTGCGTGACAGACGCAAACGCGTGACAAATAAGAAAATGAAAAATCTAAAAAAAACATATGATGTACATTACTATAAAAACTACCAACGAAAATTGTTTTGAACGAGATCTAGTGAGTAGTTTTTTTTAATAGCTAATTTTGCACCTAATTTATATGGGGCGCTATACATACCAGGTGTAAACTTAACTTTACCACTTAGGGATGGAAAGTGTTTGTACGGAACCCTCGGTGCGCGAGTCCGACTCGCACTTGGCCGGTTTTTTTAAATGGGCGGACTTCAAACACCTGCTATGCTGTGTCCTCTTCTATCGTATGGGATGGTTTTGGTTGGGACCTCTCAGTCGCACACATTCACTCGCAGCAATATTTTACTTTTCAAAATTCGACAACCGGAATTCTGGACTGATTTTTCGCAGGCAACCCTATACCACCGTGTTCATAATAAAATAATCTTTAATGTTATTTAATTTCAATTCAATAATCAGATCGTTGCAAAATGCTAGTATAGATTTACCTGTTTAAACCTGGCTACCCGATAGTTGTGACGGGAAAAGAATAGGCAACCTAACGTTTGCATATTCTATGGGCTTCATACTTTCGATTGGTATAGAATTTATCTAATAATCAAATGTTTAAAAATAAAAGTGTGTGTGTCAGCTCCGACGCACGACTGGAGTTTACTCTTCAGGCCAGGCGCGCACCACGATTTTTTTTAGTCGCGCGATAATTTTGTCGCAGAAATAAGCTTACTTATGGGTTTATGAAAATCGTGGTGCGCGCACTCTCATATAAATAAACCCATAGACGCTGACGGAACAATTCTACGGGTATGGCTACGCCGGGATTAAGAGCCGTCCAGGCCGTCAAAGCATCGGAGGCGTAAAGAATGATAGCCTTGTCACCATCAAAAGATACAATTTGAGTGACAAGGTCCACCACCCCACACGCCGAAGCCAGGAAGGCCGGGAGGCTCACATCTCGCGGGCGACGCACGCCCAAACCACCAGTTCGAATCGGCAGAGAAACCTGGTCCCATTGACCTTGGTTAAGGGAGACGTTCAGCACCTTTTCCAAACTCTCCTTCAACACGAAGTCAAAGGAGTCTGTCTGGACAGGGTGCAGCCAGGCTGGCACGGTGCACAAGAAATATGTCAGCTTAGGCACGGCAAAGCAAACTCGCAACATAACGAGGGCTACGTGAGCCGAAAGTTCATTCAACCTCTGCGCAGCCATCAGCAGAAGCAGCTTTCTCTCCTCGAAGGCTTCAGGAATGGCTTCTGGGAATATTGGGGACCCCAAGAGGTTGAAAGATCTCGCCGACAACACTTTCAGTCCGGGGAGCAGAGCACTGAATAAGGGGAAAGAATCGTGTGAGTTGGTACTCCAGGGGAAAAATTCGCATTTGCTGAAATTAATATCTAAACCCAGAGTTTTTAAACGAGGCAGGAGCATGAGCAAGTCTTGTTCCACTTCTTCAGGTTTACCACCTAGGGTACCGTCATCTAGGTACCAGATATTCAATGGGGATTTAACCTCTGAAATTACCTTTTGTATGGCCAGACAGAAAACTAAAGGGCCTAGCGGATCCCCCTGCTGTGCACCAACTTGGGAAAGAACAAGAGGACCATTGTAGAAAAGATTAGAAGCGGAAGAATATACTTGGAAAATGAAGGGGTAGAGTGATGGCACTTTATCCTTCACTTCGGACAGTAAAACATCACGCTCCACTGAGTTAAACGCGTTTTTTAAATCAATTTTAATTAATAATAATAATAATGAAATAATGAACTTTATTCTGCAAGTAGGCCACAAGGGCACTTTTACATGTCTGAGTCTACCGGCATTTCACAAGAGGAGACCACTGTTGAGAAGAAACGCCGAAAGAAACTCAACAGTCAGTCATTTTTTCAGAAAGCATAAGTACTTAACTATTACAATGATATGAACTTAACTATACGTATTAAAACGGATTCTAAGTTTTTGCTATCTACCGAAAAAGCCCGCGTAGCGTGAATTGCAGCCTCGCAGCCCAATCTTGTGCCAAACCCTAATTGGCAAGGTTGCAGATAAGCTGATATTTCTTCTCTCACTGCACGGCATCCTAGCTTTGCCGTTAAGCGGCGGAAAGCGCTGCCTATGGCAATGGGTCTTATACCACCGTCTTTTTTTGACAGCGCACATAAGGAAGCACCATAAATATAGGAGCAAACTTCAGGGTTTAATTGACCACTGAGCAAAAAATTACAAAGCTTGGCAGAATGTTCCAGGAGCCGAAAATCGGCGTCTCCCGCAGATGCAGACGTAAGCTCCTTAAGATGAACAGGGCGGATACCATCCAAACCGGCGGCCGAACTATTGTTGAAAGAGCTGAGTGCCTGCACCACTTCCTCCGGCTTAACAGTTAAGGCAGAAATAGATATGTCAGGTTCCGGTGGAAGTACCAGCGGCCGGGACGGGGCTGGATGCTTCGACTGCAGCGTAGCTAAAGTCTCAGGGCTCGACGGCGCCACGCCCTCATCCGACATAAGCACTCGCTCTGCACCTGAGATCCCCTTCATGTACTTTACGCTCAATTGTCTTCAGTATGGAGTGTGATCTCAAAGGCGTGGTCTCTGCACCGATGTTCCCACTGATATCAAAAGAAGCAGAGTTAATATTTCTCTTAACTTTCGTGGTTAAATTGCCCGTGGCCGACGCTTCAGGCGATTTGAGCGCGGAATAGGCAAAAGACAGTAAACTAAACCATTCGAGAGTGCCATTGGAGTCGATACACTTATCAATGAGGTCGCTCAATTTGGCCGCTGCCAAGTTTCGCGCCCCTTTGGGGATATGCCGTAACACACGTACTGACTGCTTTAACGTAGCTAGATCACCAAAATCGAGATGAATGGGGTTGTTACCATGAGCTTGCTGTGAAACCGACAGTCTAGGGTTGGAGGGGATGACTTGGGGAAAATGTTTATGCATGTGCCCTATATGCACTTTAAGTCCATGAGGGGTAAAAGTTCGAGTTGAGTTGGGACAATGGGGACAGCGCAAGGATGAAGAAGGATCACTCATATTTATAACTAACACTTACAAATAAAAGTAAAAATACAAGCAATTATAATAAAAAAAGATACAATTTAAAAGCCAACATCAAAAACATAACAATTTCGATTTAAACTTCATAGCTTCTTGTCGGTCGGCAAGACTCCCGTCTAGAAAATGAATGGCTCGGTTGTGTTGGATCCTTGATTTATGTATGTATTTATCCTGGAAAGTTTCACGAAATCAAAACCATTCTGCGGCTGAATGCAGGAAAATGAGAGCAGTGGTGATGGAAAAGTATTCACGCCTTCTCTATTTCTAAGCTTAAAGCTGAGTCACAATTAAAGCGGTCTCTCTCTCTACAGCAAGACGTCTTCTTCGATCTTAGCACCATACAAGCACGGCTTAAACACCAAGAAAACACGGTCTTTGCATTGCACGTTATAAAAGTTGTAATCTTGGATATCACAAAAATTCGTTAGGTTTGTTTGGGAGCTGAAACGAACACGTATCTTTTAGCCGATTGTGTGACGGGCGCTATTGTTTCAAAAGCAGCACATTTTACCCGTTAAGCGTAGATTTGATTAAATTTTATTTTATTTATAAAATTTCGTTGACACTCGACATGAAGTTGACATATTATACAAATATACTCTAAGGTTGACATTGACAATTTTATAGTTTGTTTATGTGAACATTATGGTAGTTTAAAAAGTCGTATCTCAGTATACGATCGGGGTAAAAATACGACTTCTTAATTTAGCAGGTTATGCGTTAAGCGTTATAGACTAAGATCCCGATATAAAACGACCTTCACCGAGATGTTTATTTGATGAATGTATTTTATATTTAGTTTAATATGTCAATAAATATATTGCATATGGGTTGCCTAACAATTTTTAGTCCAGGGTATGTTTAGTAAAAAATAAAAATATATATTTTTTAACATTTCACCGATTTGATTATTAGATAAATTCATAATTAAATAATCTTTAATTTTATTCAGTTTCAATTCAATAATCAGACCGTTGCAAAATGCTAGTAGGTATAGATTTACCTGTTTATACCTGGCTACCCGATAGTTGTGACGGGAAAAGAATAGGTAACCTAACGTTTGCATATTCTATGGGCTTCATACTTTCGATTGGTATAGAATTTATCTAATATTAATCAAACCGGTGAAATGTTTAAAACATTTTTTTTTATTATTAATTAAACATACCCTGGACTAAAATTTGTTAGGCAACCCATATGCAATATATTTATTGACATATTAAATTGATTATAAAATACATTTCATAAAATAAACATCTCGGTGAAGGTCATTTTATATCGGGATCTTAGCCTATAACGCGTAACGCATAACCCGCTAAATTAAGAAGTCGTATTTTTACTCCGATCGTATACTGAGATACGACTTTTTAAATTAGCACGGCAGATACGTTCGATTTTATACCCCATATTTTTCATACCCCGGGCTTATATATGAAAATCGATTCTTAAAGAGTAAACTCCAAAAAAAATTTTAATTATTAATTAAACATACCCTGGACTAAAATTTGTTAGGCAACCCATATGCAATATAAAATACATTTCATCAAATAAACATCTCGGTGAAGGTTGTTCTATATCGGGATCCTCTACTACCTATATTATAACTTCTATATCTAATCGTCGTATTTAATATAATATTGTATCATCTGCACGGTTTGGCAGGAGAAAAAGTGAATTATTAACTTTGGTTTGTAACGTAAGTATCAAATCGGAAGAAAAATCCTTTTTTCTACTCCAGTACTTTTTTCTGTCATTTATATAGTTACTAACTCTAATATAAAGACATAAATTATGAAAGTCTGTAAAAGTCTATACTCTATTTCCCAAAAAAAACACTGCTAAACGATGTTATAATGTCGCCAAAAAAGCATCACTTAGTACCACAGATTACAAGATACACAGCAGCGTTCACACAATTTGCAATTTAAAAAAACTTATTGTAGGTACTAAAGCATTACTGCCAACTTAAAAAAAAAGTTTTATCTTCAGTGCATGGATGTTTAGTATAGTGAACGCATACCTTTATGTATAAGTTCAATTTTTTTTGACAGAACTAGACGACAATATTTTTTTTTTTATTAGACTATTATTTTTTTTAATTTTGTTGATTCCGAGCGGGAACATGTAATTATTTTCTTTGTTGTTTATTTACATTTTATTTATGAAATGTCGACTCGTAGAAAAAGTATTGTATGCAACGTTGTATAAGTAGGTCAAAAAACGCTCGTGGCATATTTCTTACGATGTTCGCTATGCTCACATCGTAAACCATGCCGCTCGGGTTTTTTGCCCCCCTCTTATACAACGGTTGCATAAAATACTATTATGTGTTTATTTAATTTACCTGTAAATTGCTCTATATTATTTTAAGCAGTTGAAATTTTTGAAAATTTCTAAGTCCGTAGGAAACCCCTGATTTCCATTGAAAATTCCTGAGATTTTTTCGCATCAGTGCGTTATTTAATTAAAAACATTAATCCCCGACAAAATAAGGGGTTTTATAAGTTTAACACGTGTATTTGTAAGTCTGTCTGTCGCATCTCCCTGTCTGTCTGTAGCTCCCAAAAGGATCTTGCGATTTGAATGCGTTGACGGTCGACCGACGACGCGTGTGATTGGCTAGAAACGCTTGCCGAGTTGCTCTAAAAAACCCGGCCAAGAGCATGTCGGGCCACGCTCAGTGTAGGGTTCCGTAGCTGCCCATCCTACACAATAGACGGGCTTCAAACAGCGGTTTTAAGCCCGAGGTATAAATTACGAGAAAAATCTTTCTCTTCAAGCTCTATAAAAAGGTCGTAAACGCCAAAGTAGCTGGAATTACTTATTACCTTCTGGAAGTTATCGATTATACGCGCCAGATTGAGCGGAATGTTTTAACCCATTCAGGGCCAGTGACTCGCGTATGGGTCATGCTCAAACAGTCTCGCAGGGCCAGTGACTCGCATGTGAGTCATGACAAAATCCAAATTAAAAAAAAAAAGAGTCTTACTATGACTTAATAGTATTCGTATAATAGCTACCTGGCTTCAGAAGCGGCGGTCTATTTAGCGTTCGCGCCGGGGTCACGACCAATACGTTGAGTCACTTGTTTTAGCAAAAAAATGGTTGTATGGTGGCCTGGCGTATAGTGTACGGTCGACGGCGCTTGGCCGTGATTGGGTTAATGCAGTATGGTACTTAACTAATATGTGTAACGTTCGAAGTATAAGGACACCGCGCGGCACTTACGTCATTTTAAAGAAAATTACGAAAATTTGCGATAGCTCAAAAAAGGCTCGACCGATTTTATTCAATATAGTTTTCATTGAAAGTACTTATAAGGCCTCATTTTCATGAATTTTTCCATAATTTTTGACCCGTGGTTGAAAAGTTAGAGGGCGGAGGACGCAATTTTTTGGATTTCCGGAGCGAATATTTACAAAGCTGCTGACCTTATATCAAAAAGCTATTATTTTTAAAAGACCTATTCAATGAAACTCCACACACTAGTGCTGGAACAAATAAGAATTAACCCCTATTTTAGGTGTACGGCAGGTACCCGAAAAAGTTTTTTTTTAGTTTTAATTTTACCGTTTTGTCGGCGTGATATATACACATATCTACTCATACCAAATTTCAGCTTTCTAGTACTAATGATCACGGAGCTAAGCCGCGGACGGACAGACGGACATGGCGAAACTATAAGGGTTCCTTGTTCACTACGGAACCCTAAAAAGGGGACGGTGGGGGTTGGACCATGTTGCGCGTGTACGCTATCTCTGCTATGCTCCTAAGTATGCTATCTCATGTTAGGTACAATATTTCCCTATGATATACTAGAAAACCGAAAAAACGTGGGCGAATATTACCGTTAAAATTCTAATGCAAAAAACCCAAGAAGGGGTTAATCAACTTTTCACTTCACCAGCTCAAACATGGCGATTTAGCTGCGAGATAACAGTGAACCAAATGCGATTTTGTTTCGAGCGAGAGTACAAAGTAACTTTTAAATTTTTTCAATTGTTGGCCACGAATTGTCACTTCTCAGCCACAAGGTGAATTATAAAATTAATCATTACGACGACGCGTTTGACGCAGTTTGTAGAGCGCCTACCTACTGAGCCGGCGGTCCTGGGTTCGAATCCCGGCCAGGGCAAATATTTGTGTTATAAAGTCGAATATTTGTGCTTGGGTTATGTTTTTTCTATGTATTTAAATTTTAAGTATATATTTATATTTATCTATATATAAGTATGTTTATCGTCGTCCAGTACCCATAACACAAGTTTTCTTGAGCTTAAGTTGGGACTTCATCGATTTGTGTGAGGTATCTATTCTCTAATTAATAATATCATTTAAATCAGCAATAAAGACTATAATCATAAGTAACCACACTTGAATGGTTGGAAGAACAAATACAAAAATCGAATATGTTCTCGCTGTTGAGGTGAAAAGTTGTGTGTAGGTACTACACGAGAGCAAAGTTTTTGCATCTCTTGCTGTTGCGTCCCTCGCTACCCTCAGGATTCTAACTTAGAATCACTTACTACGCTCGTGATTCAAACATAGGATCCTTCGCTTGCTCGCGACTCAATATCAGAACTCGCAACAAAAAACAACTTTTCTCTTACAAATAACTATTTTTCTATAGCTTTTTGCCATGGTGACGCCCCCTGGGTCACTGTATAAAACTACGATTTTAACTTAAAACTTCGGCGGTTTTATATTTACGAAAAACATTGTAATTGCAACAATTATAAGCGCATTCTTATGTAATCAAAAAATACCAGTAATATAAATTATCAACACATTTCTAAGAAGTTTAATCACCCCTGGATCACGGGACAGAATAAACAAAAGTGAATTTTGATCCACCCCTGTACATAAGTACTGGGTAGGTACACAGATTGGAGAGATGAATAAATTGTATCATTGTACACAAATGTCCATGCCTTACAACAGGTATAGGCAAGGCTAGCTGCATTAATTAATAGTTAGACCCCTCCTTGGTTATTAGTTACCTATGTCCCACTTTATAGAGTGGTGGCAACTCGTGCTAGTTATAATTGCTTTTAACACTAGGGCGACTAACTAACGAGGGAGGCTTGGAGCTAAAAATAGTTATTTAGTTTGAGATATTACCAATTTCAAAATGTGTCCATGTAAGTTTAACCTTTGATTTTGCTGTGATTATGAAATGTTCTTTATAAAATAACTAGGTTAATATTTATAAGTAGGTACTTATTTAATAGTTAAGTAAAATATCTAAATTGTTTACTTAATTATTATTTTTACAGATAAAATATTGTAAACTAATTTAAAATACTATTAATTTCACTTTCAACCCATAAAAAATCACAGTACGAGCTTAAGTCTATTAATATTAGCTCAACAAAAATCAATTGAGCGATGCAACCGAATGTATCCTCTATATCGGATTACATGCACCTCTCTCCCTTCGGATACCGATCCTTTGCTGTTGATAAACAAAGAAAAATCATTAAAATACATATGTATTTAAATTCCAAGCGATTTGATAGCACACTTGTTTGAAAAGATTTAGTTTCTTCTGGCTTAAATATGTTAGTAAATTTGCATATTTATAAGAGTTAATTAAATCAACAAACGGGTAGAGATGAGAGCGGGGTGTGCGTCGCGGCCGCCCGCCCTCCGTCGCCGCGGGTACTGACGCGCTGAAAAGTGCGCCGCCGGGACGGAGCGAAGCTTCTCGGTACCGGACATGTACAGTCGAGCCCATTTATAGTTGAATTTTGGTCTTTAGAATTTAGCTCTGCTCTTGTCGGTGGAGCAGTCGAACTCATGTGGATGTAATATTTTGCAATGTTAGGAACGTATCTAAATTCATAAATTTATGCCATGGTCTTTTGTTGGTTAAACACATACGATACGTAATAACATTTCTGCGTCTAGTTTTTTTATGCGCACTTTTTTCCAATTTTACCAACAAAAGTCCAAGTAGTTTTTTTGGGGTTCCGTACCTAAAGGGTTAAAAACGGGACCCTATTACTAAGACTCCGCTGTCCGTCTGTCACCAGGCTGTATCTTATGAATCGTGATATAGTAAGATAGTTGAAGTATTTCTGTTGCCGCTATAACAACAAATACAAAAAAAAAAACAGAATAAAATAAATATTTAAGGGGGCTCCCATACAGCAAACGTGATCGGTTGCGTTAACTTTGCACCTCATTTGTATGCGGTGCCATACATAGGCGCCCTACCAGTTGCAAACTTAACTTAAACCGGCCAGTTAAGATAGGAAGTGTTTGTACGGAACCCTCGCGCGAAAAAAGAAAAAAATAAAACCGGCTAAGTGCGAGTAGACTCGCACTTAGCCGGTTTTATTTTTTTCTTTTTCCGAGCATTTTCGAAAACAGTTTCATATTTGATTAAAATTTACGAAAATAGGTAAACACCAATTTTATAAGTAGGTACCTATTCTTATAACAGATCAACTTTCTACTACACAGATCTTAAAGTTAAACCCAAAAGTAGGATCTTACTTGTGGCCTTAGGCGCCAAGATTTATTTTTGTCACTGAGTTCTCCTCCTAAGAATTCTGAACAAGTGATTTGAAGTGCCATCACTTAGGTTTCGCGCGCACTTTGTACTTCCTTTATTTTCTGAACTACAGGGATTAAAAGGCCTTTGAGAGGTACACAAGTATAAGCTTCAGCTTTCGGGGGTTAGCGGTTTAGATAAGTACAATCGGAAGGATTCATTCAGCTCTATCGTTTTATTTCGTCGTTATATAAGGATCTCAAACTAAAAAAAATTGTAAGTAGGGGGAAACGGCGGATATTTTTAGGGGCATCTTTCGAAATTATCTATCATCGACTTGATTGTAGGAACCTTTTTACGTCACCATAGGCCGGAAACGGAATTTTCTGCCCGCTACGTGAGAAAATCTCACTTCCTGGCCAGGCAAATTCACCGCCCTAGGTATGAAATGTACCTACTACGTATACGTTTTCATTTTTTTCGTATGGGTTTCGATAATAACTCCTTCTATGGGTCAGAATATAATTAGAGCCTCATAATGCGAAAACGGCACCCAAAAATGGTTATAGGATATTTTTTCCCCGATTGTGACAAGGAAAAAAGGAGGGTTAGGCAGGCGAGTTGCTGTTCATTCATTAAAATACAGTTCGTTTTCAAGCTTTTATTTGAATGTATAACATTTGAATGTAAAGTATAAAACAAATAAACATAATTTGTAAATTTGTCATAAATTGGTAGTATATTAGGTACGTTTTTTATAAATATGATATCGTTCACTTATAAGCAGATTTCATAAAACGAATAAACATTAGGTAACCCTTTTAATTTTAATTAATTTTTAAATTTCTTTATTGGGTGTTATCAACATTCACATCTAATACATCTACATCTACAGTCATACCTATATGAAAAAGGAATGAAATTCTGACACTCGTTATTCTATTTTATGTTTAATTGGATATGTAAAGAAAATATAAGTACTAAAATAAACAATGTATTTCCTAGAATATCGAATCTTATAAGATAATAATCAGCTAAGTAGGACTAAGACAGTAAAATGTGTTAATAAATTCAATATTTAAAGTATTTTTATGACTAGGAGTTTCTTTAGGGTTGTACTTATCACCAATTCGGGTAGTAAAATAAATAGGTATTTTTGACTAAGGTCTAAACTACTCTTATTTAATACTTTGGATGGTACAAAAATAGTGCATAATAATATACTTAAGTGCAAAAAACGTTATCGTTTTTTATTTATTTATAAGTATAGAAAACGCAAACAAACCATCTCGGCGTATACACAGCGTTAAGCCTCGGTGTGTTATATCCTTAAATGATCGTATGATTTGGTTCAGTAGCCTTATGTTTAACTACGTGATCAAATGACCGATTATAACAACCACATTGTTCCATTCTACAGATGGACCGATACAACACGAATGAATGACGCAAGCATTTGGCACACTTTTTCAATGATCTAAATGAAAAATATTAGTCACAAATCCACTATTACACAAAATAAATGCAACAAATATTATGCCTGCCCATAAAACAAGTCTTACTCTATTTCATTTTAAGAATTACATTCTTTAAAGATAAACTCTCACTAAACTTACACTAAACTCGTCAAACACTTTTATTTTTAATTAAATGTTCGTGTATTTTACTAGTTTTCTATAACGCCAAGAAAAACTTTTTTCGCATCAAACAGACATATATTTTTACTTCAAGACCCATAATAATATTAAACTCACGCAAGTCAATGAATCTTGATCAATGCCTTTTAGAATTTTTAGGCTTATCATGTCTTCAATAATCTCTATTTTCATACTTATTCGTATCCTTGTATTAAGGCGAGTTAAACTTGCGTAGACACAACGTGAGAATATCAGATATTCATTTTTGGGTCAAAAAAGATTTCACCGATGTAAATTCATAGGCCGACGTTTGAAATTATACCAACACAGATCGTTCAGAATCATTCCAATTGACAGACGCGTCAAACATCAGTCCCTTTTGATTGATTTGGGCCGCTGACAAACCAATGATGCCACAACTTTGAACAGATCCCAACCTAGTTTGGTTAGTGAACAGTCATAATAAATTTATGAAACATGTAAACGTCTCCTTTTTTTTTTTAATGTGGGTACACCACAATTATTATTTAAACCATGAATACAAAGATCAAAGCTTAAAGAAAAATTAAAAAAGGAGGCAACCTGGTGGAAGGGACCGGGAATCGAACCCGGTACCTCTGGATTACCGGTCCAGCGCGTTAGCCACTTCGCTACCCTCGCTCCACGTAGACCTGACGAATTTTTCCTTATGCTTTGTGTGTCGATCTTTGCATTGTTTATTTGAAAGGTTTTTTCAATTTTGCTTTAAGCTTTGATCTTTATTCATGGTTTAAACAGTCATAATGTTTTAGGACTGCGGACGGTTGGGCGGGTCTCGCAGCTCCATGACGTGCTGGACCGGCGTCGGGCGCCCGTCCGGCCCCACGCGCGCCGGCACCACCACGCCCTCTGACACCATCTTGTCGAATAGGTTCACCAACTTCATCGCCTCGTATTCTTTCTGAGAACAGATGTTACACGATAAAATCATGACGCATGCTGTCAAAGGGTTCTTGCAGCTATTTTATTTTTGAGTTTGTGCAATAAATCCTCCTGACTTCCAGTGTCCTACACATAGACATAAACTACAGTGAATAGTTAACTGTCAACTATTTGTCATAAGGCTAAAATTAAATTGACAAATTATGAATGCTGGTCGTCAGGAGGTTAGAGATGCAATGCAGCTATTGTTTCGTAAAGTAATTATTGGACAAGCTTAGACGCGAAGATTACATTACAACATAGACTGTTTATACAAACACTCGATTGACAAACGTATTATATTCCAGACCGCTGAGTCCGCGGCCGGATTTCTTGCTTTGTACAGTCGCCATCAGACATATCGCAGCATTTGAAAAGTAAAAAGTCTTCCTGTAGACAAACTGTCATAACAGTTTCGCAGGGCTTTAGATTATATGTAATCTTTGTTGTAAAATTAATAAAGAAATAAATAAATAAATAATAAATATAAGGCGTTCATAAATATGCGAACATGTACTGTAACGCCCAGTCAATAAGAGTCGTGTTCACATATTTATGGACGCCTTATATGCTTCGATATATCTGATGGAGACTGTACGTATGACTTGTATAGAACTGCGTGCACTGGATCGGCACTCTCGCGTCCAACACATCAAAACAAAGCAGGATGTTGCGGTCCGGGGCCAGTAGACACGCAGCTTAAGCATCCGACAGCTTATTTAGTATAGCTCAGTTCACGTAAAAAGAGCGCTAGCGATCTTCCTGCGCAGTATCTACTACTACTGCGCAATAAGATTGATAGAGCTCTTTTAACGTGAATTGCCGTGTAAGTACCTATATACGGGATGATACTTGAAACCTTAGGTTGTCGAAACGTAGCCACAGAATTGAATGTCTACAAGTTATTTTGTCATGTCGTGCGTCGTTTAAAAAAGTCTATCATAATCGTATACATTCCGTATTGGATCTTATTAATGGGTGGTGTCTAATGTTTCGAGTGTAACTGTGTCGTAATGCTGGGTTGCGGTTTGTTCGACCACGAGTCGCAAGGCTACGTTACGTACCTATCAATATCGTCCATTGTTTACTATTCGAGCTTGGAAATTGTTTCCAACACCTTTGGGACATGTACCTAACTGTATTACAGTACTCGCATCTAATTATTTTTTGATGACTCGTAGAAATTAGATATAACATTTCATTTTATTATTTCTAATGAAAACGACAGGAGCTACACTATTTTTTGGAATACAAATCTCGTGTTTTACTCGTCATTCAATACCAAGAATTTAGAAACAGAAAAAGAAAATAATGATTAAAATTACCTACCGCAATATTTGGCTCTGATATCTTAAGTAAACCAAGAAACCCGGCCGGGATTCAAACCCGGGACCGCGGGCTGAGTAGGCAGGTGTCTGCAAACTGCGCTAAACGCGTCGTCAAATATGGTATATGGTATACTATGGTCGGTTATGTTTGCTATCGGAGGACAAGTTTCCTGAGCGTTGATTGATTTTTAGGGTTCCGTACCCAAAGGGTAAAAACGGGACCCTATTACTGAGACTTCGCTGTCCGTCCGTCCGTCCGTCCGTCCGTCCGTCCGTCCGTCCGTCCGTCCGTCCGTCCGTCCGTCCGTCCGTCTGTCACCAGGCTGTATCTCAAGAACGGTGATAGCTAGACACTTGAAATTTTCACAGATGATGTATTTCTATTGCCGCTATAACAACAAATACTAAAAATGAAATAAAATAAATATTTAAGGGGGGCTCCCATACAACAAACTTGTTATACCTATATATACATATATATAGGTACGGAACCCTTCATGCGCGAGTCTGACTCGCACTTGCCCAATTTTTTCAGTCATTGCCTCGAGAGGCTAGATGACAATCGGTAACGATAAGTTCAGCTCACCTGTTCGTCGGTCATACTCTCGAAAGGCAACCCCTTCGAGAGTATGCATAACCGACGCGGGCGGCGACCACAGGATCAAAAGCGCACGCGACGGCGCCGTACTCGTCGATGCACGATACGTGTATAGTTCGAATCCCATTTGCTAAGCGAATCCCATTAGCTTTGTACCCGATGAACAATACTTATTATCTGTATTGTTAACGGTGGCCACAGCTGCCACTTCGAAATGTAAGGCGTTATAAGTGCAAATTACTTTTACACTAAATTAGTCTTTAAATCAAACAAAATAAGGTTTACTCTTAAACAAAGAGAACACAGATGTTGGTCACTTCGTAAGTGAAAGAGCAGTGAAGCTCGTTTCGATGCTTATAATGACAATGAAGTGACCAACATCTCTGTTCTCTTTGTTTAATTAAGAGTAAACCTTATTTCGTTTGACTTAAAGACTATTTTAGTGTAAAAGTAAAATTTGCACTTATAACGCCTTACATTTTGAAGTGGCAGTTGTGGCCACAGCTAACAATACAGACAAAGAGTATTGTTCATCGGGTACAAAGCTAAGTGGATTCGCTCAACCAAAAGAATTACTTCTATAGTCAGTCCAGCCAGCTCACCTGTTCATCGGTCATTCCCTCGAAGGGGTTAATAATAATAATAATAATAATAATTTATTTCAAGCATCAAGTACTCATATCTTGTTAGTAACTTAGGAGTAAGTGTTAGTAAATAAGTAATACAGTTACTATTACTACTATTTCATTGTACTACTGCTGGGAGCATGTAAACCACAACAGTGACGTAAGAAGGGACAATCAATCCTGTCCCCTATCATGCTCAAGATATTGTTGGGACTGCCACGCACCCGGCGCACCAGAGATGCGGCCCTCTTACGCATGGTGGTATAAAAGCAGTCGACCCTTGCTTCCGCGAACATCCCTGATGCGCTACAGAAGCGGGGCAGCCCCACCAACACCCGGAACGCGTTATTGAACTGAACCCGGAGAGCCCCGTAGGCCCGTTGTGTGTATCGCAGCCACAGGCTGCACGTATAAAGGGAGGTGCAGTAAGCTCTGAAAAGACTAATTTTTACCTCCCTCGTACAGCGCGTAAACTTGCGAGCAATCATGTTCGCCCTGACCGACAGGGCCCTCCGTTCCCGTTCAATATCAGAATCGTCCTTAAGGTCCCAAGTAACAATATGACCTAGATATTTAAAAGAATCGACTCTGCTTAATGGTTCGCCATATAGGTCAATGCGTGTAGGTTAGGTCTGGGCGGGCGCGTGCAGCCGACCACGGGGTCGATGGCGGGCGCGGCGGCGCGGTACTCGTCGATGCACGATACGTGTAGTCAGTCCAGCCAGCTCACCTGTTCATCGGTCATTCCCTCGAAGGGGTTAGGTCTGGGCGGGCGCGTGCAGCCGACCACGGGGTCGATGGCGGGCGCGGCGGCGCGGTACTCGTCGATGCACGATACGTGTAGTCAGTCCAGCCATCTCACCTGTTCATCGGTCATTCCCTCGAAGGGGTTAGGTCTGGGCGGGCGCGTGCAGCCGACCACGGGGTCGATGGCGGGCGCGGCGGCGCGGTACTCGTCGATGCACGATACGTGTAGTCAGTCCAGCCATCTCACCTGTTCATCGGTCATTCCCTCGAAGGGGTTAGGTCTGGGCGGGCGCGTGCAGCCGACCACGGGGTCGATGGCGGGCGCGGCGGCGCGGTACTCGTCGGTGTCGGAGTCGTCGCTGCTGGAGGAGTAGCGGCCGGGGCCGGCGCGCCCGCCCAGCAGCCCCTTCTGCGCCAGGTGACCCGCCGCGTTGCCGAACCCCGTGTACTTCACCATGCGGCCCACTGAACAAAATATGCCAATTCTAAACTATGATATTTATACGGTTTGCTATTAAAGACTTATACAAAAAAAAATGCGGTGAGCTGGTAATGGTTTCTCCCGATACTGATTTTCGAATGAAATTTGTTCACAACATGTCAGGAATTTTTCGTTCCGGTCGAGACAACTAGAACTTTAAGTGCGTTGGATGCACCCATAAGCAAAAGAAACCTATGAAATGTTACTAGGCCACAGACAACCCCCCTATACGGAGCATGTAAGGCGACCCGCGCGCACCAACGATATGGTACGGCAGAACATTAAAGTATGAACACGGCGACCACCGTTTAGTTGCGTCCTTGTTTATGATCCATGCGTACGTCAACGAAAAAAGAAATTAAATAAATAACATGGTAAATTGTAGTGTTAAGTGGTGTAGAGAGACCTCATAAACATGGACGCAACTAAACGGTGACCGCCGTGTTGGTACTTTAATGTTTTCCCGTACCGCGTTGTTGCGCGCGGGTCGCCTTACATGTGCCTTACATGCTCCGTCTAGTGGGGGTGGTCTGTGTACTAGGCGGATCCAAGCGTCATGAGCCTACCTTTCTCCTTGCACAGTATAAAGATGAACTCGGCCACCAAGTCCCTGATAGAGCTGACGGGGGTGGTCAGCAGCCGGCACAGCTGGTTGCGCAGCGCGCGGCCGCGCTCCGGCGGCCGGCTGACGTCGCGCAGCGGCGGCAGCACGCGGCCGCGCAGCCACTTGCGCGCCCAGCGGCCGCGGGCCGCCTTGTTCATCACGGTGAGGATCGGAGAGAGATTCTCGCATTGGTTCTTGGTGTTCTAAAAGATTGCTCACTTGAAGACGGAGTTTCTAATGGAGCATCATGAGTGCAGCACCGTCATACTTTCTTGTAGTTTCTATATTTCATTCTTAAACGTTTGCTTATTTATATCTTAGAATACACTTTTAATATGTTTTCTTCGAGAACTACGTATAGTTAAGTTCATATTACTGTAATAGTTAAGTACTTATCCTTTATGAAAAAATGACTGACTGTTGAGTTTCTTTCGGCGTTTCTTCTCAACAGTGGTCTCCTCTTGTGAAATGCCGGTAGACTCAGACATGTAAAAGTGCCCTTGTGGCCTACTTGCAGAATAAAGTTCATTATTTCATTATTTATTATTTCAGCAATAGTACATTACTGCAGACGCCGGAAATTAAGGGCTTGCCGGCTGAGTAGGTATAGACGGCCGACCGTAGGGAGGCCGGATAGTGATACGAAGTCGGCAAGCCCTTTTTACGGCTAAGGCATGTATAGTGCTTTTCTAAAACATATGTAATGCAATAAAAAAATAAACCACTCAAAAAAACATAATTCAGCTCTTTAGCCCGTTCAAAAACGCAACCGCCATGTTTTAAAAAAAAACTGCCCGTCCCAGGCCTTCAATTTTGAATGAAATTCCTTTACAGTTCTCTCGAATTGTTCCGCCCGAAACTTGACACTTCGAAGCCTGTTTTAAAGCACGTTATGACGATATTTCATACAAGTTTGAGAAAAAGTTAATTATTACAGAAGTTAAATAGCTTTTGGTAAACACATTTTTTCTCCAGTACAATTGTGTTTATTTATTATCGGTCACTTTTGTTTGTTAGTTTTATTTGTTATTAATATGTAATAACTAATGTTTAGCACAGCCAAAATGTATCGCACATACAGCAGTTGGAACTTACTGTGGTGCTTGATAACCTGTACTGTAGGAGCTGAACAAGTGACTGCAAGGCATCCATGTTCTTGCCCTCGAATATACACTCCGCAGTCTCCCCAGAGTTCAGCTCTGGTGTTAGATATGTGTAATATGGAGGCGGCACACTGCAAAAAGAATATTTTATGCAATGAAATGAGAGGGGTCATTATTTCCGGAAAAATGTTAACAATATACGATGGCGCAGTGTAGCGCCAAACGTAAATTGCCATTTGTTGGTAAATTTTTATTTCTCCTCTGATAACGCCAAAACGGCTGATCTGATTATAACAAATTTTAGTACAGGGACAGCTGTCCTATACAATACTTAGGCTATACCATACTTTTTACTGACAATAGTAAAAAAAAACATGCATACGAAGTTTCGGACACCTCCTAGTATTAATTAAATGGGGATAATGTTATGAGTTATGTTACTATAGTCATTAATAACAATAAGAATATTTGAATAATTATATAACAATGACACTATTTGTAATACTCTACCTGGTCAACAGATTAGCCACATTATTTCTCAACTCCATCAACTTATCCTCATTACTGGTCTGAGTGTACAGTAGCGAGGTCAGCACAGGCATGAGCTTCAAGTACATGGCTTCGTCAGCCTCGGAATCACTGTCGTCAGGGCCAGGCCGGATGATCAGGTTGAACATGGACTTGAGGATCTCGCAAACTATGGCTTGTTGGTTCTCCTATAATATATGGAAGAAATTGCTTTGGATTCCTACAGTTATATATTTCGCTTATTCAAAATATATAACTGTAGTCCCATCAATGTAGGGGGGATATTATAGAATATTAAACTTGTAGGTACTAATACCTCAAGTTTTAGGTTTTTATTTTTTAGGATAGCAACCAACCATATATGTAGATTTACCAAAGTCTATCTTTTTATCTAAAAAGTACTCTACCATGCAAGTAACTACTATGAAAAATGAGCGTTTGATACATTATTTTTTATAATAGAAATAGAATTTTCACCATACTTCATTTTTAAAGGATAGTTTTCAACGTTCATTCGAGACTTACAGTAAAGAAAAAGTGATGATCTTGATCCATAGCACTGTTCTCCTCTGCACTCGGCGAAGCTTCTCTGAGCAGCTCATTGAGGCAACAGATCAGGTACTCCATGCCGTGCAGCTCATCCCGAATCTTTATCTTTATATCCGACCTTAGTGCAGTCAGAATAAATAATAACTTTATGTCAAAAAGCATGATTTCATCCTTGAAGGGGATGTCCTTGTAAATTCTGAGCCGGGCCACCAAGCCCTGGGCAATGCTGGTGTGGGCACAGAGTGCTCGCGCCACCTCACTGTTGAATGCTACATTGCAGAGACACTTCAAGGCCTCAATGGCTATCTCCTTCTGAGGCAAGTCCAGAGGGGCCATGCTGTCTTCATTGATACCCACAAAATTATACAATCCTGCACGCTCAATCAATGTGGTTATCCATTTCTCGCATATTAAATTCTCAAGTTCTGTTTTGTCTCGGCTGTAAAAAAAAAGAATAGATAATGAAAAATACTTTTGTTTATAAACAGAAAAACTAATGGTGCAGCTAATAAAATATGTTACCAGGGCCGGACTTAGAGGGCCGGGCCCCTAGGCACTTGGCAGTTGGAGCCCCTCCCCTATAAGAACATTATTATGGTGCAAGTCCTGTTTCTGGGACTGGGCCCCTAGATTGGCTGGGCCCCTAGGCCCGGGCCTTGTGGGCCTAGAGGTAAATACGGCCCTGTATGTTACAATTGTTAAATGTTTCTGTAGAGGATTATACATATTATATACAAATTCTTCAAAGGATTTCACACAAACCTCAACACTCTTATGGCAGCCAAGCATAATGTGTGGATAGATGCAGAGGCCTTATTTTGGAGATGCTGGAATAGCCCTGCCCAGAGAATCACACGTTTATTGTTCCCAGACAAACTTGGAAATGTAAATGTACTCTCATTCTGAAACAATTAATTATAAGTAGGTATGCAGTGTCAATTTTTCGCCATACAATTAATAAATAATTGTGAAAACTTTTAAATTGGTTTAAAGTAATATATAAACAACAAGTACATGTTTTATAAATCTCTGCAATAATTGAGCCACTTCTTCCAGCTTATCACCGCCGCTAATTAGTTCGATCTCATCATCTTCCATGATTGTGTTTGTTTATGAAACTGTGGCTGAAACAATATTACAATAATCAGAAAATTTTCAATGCCAATTTAACCACAATACAGCTGTTCATAGCAACGTTATTTTAAATAAAATACTAAACTCACAGCGCAAAACACTTAATAAGTTAGATTAAAAAAGAATAAGAAGCCAATGTCGGATTGACGAACAATTTTTTTTGACAGTATTGTTATCATGTTCATGTCTAGCTGTCAAGTGACTAGGGATGCGATCTGTGTGATAACGATAATAATGCAATGATTCGTACAGCCAATTATTTTTACTTTAATAATATACACTCTAATTAAAAAAGGACATAAAATAAAAAGCAATGTGGTAGTGTCGATTTTTGAGTCTTACGTAAATAATATATCCTTTGAGTATGAACCGTTTGAGGTGTCTCATTGTTCGGGGCAATCACATATAGAGCGATTACAAAAGTATCTAAAACAATCTAGGGTTGACTGTAAAAACAGCTGTCATTAGAGTTGTCATTTGAAGAGAGGGGCTGCTTATGAAAATCGACCATAAAATAATTCATAATCAACAAATTGTGGCCTAACAATGGCTTCTGTAGCTCTAAAAGGCCACTTCGCAACTAATCTCATACGTAAGTTGTTTTTACACTTTGTAAAACCAGCTAAAAAGGCCACTCAACTCTTACATAATTTCTGTCTTTTCTGATGGATTTGCTTTGAATTCAAGGATACAACAAACAGTAAACATTCCGTGTGTGTATTGCGAGTAACTGTTTGATAGATGAATGGTTTTAATTTTCAGCCAAAAGCGGGTCCCTGAGCGTTGTTTACATAAAATCTTCGGCGTACAGCACTGATGGCAGGCCTAACCTTGCGGCGTACAAGCGGGGAACTGGCGGCCGCAGCAGCTTCAACGGCATCGTCGCCACCGTCTTCGGCGCCACGGGCTTCGTCGGACGCTATGTCGTCAACAAATTAGGCAAAATAGGCACACAGGTACAGGCACACATTTATATCTTTGAAGAATATGAATAAGACTAGTATTTTATTAATTGCAGAATACCACGACTATACGAATATCATGACTATGTATTAATTAATTAAATTTAAAAAGTTATACATATAAATATAGTAGCATTGTAATTATAGTGTGGTGTACCAGTTTTATCTGAGAATAATAGATAACTTATATAAATCCAGCTCAATATAAAACGAAATAAAAAAATAAAATAAGATAAGTGCTTTGAAATATGTGATAAAGGTATGTAAATTTAATGATCTTATTTTTATCCATAAGCTCATATGGAATTGTTTTCAGTCCTTATAACTCAACGAAAGAATAATAATTGTATGACCATCAATGACATGTTGCATGCAATCTGAAACGCTATTTTACACTGCAAAAATGGCAGATTACTTATAATTCCTTAAGAATATATGCGCACAAAGTTGCAGGCACATACCTGTACTAAAATAAAAATGTTTACTTTTCAGATGATCATCCCTTACCGCAGCGACTACTACGATGCTATTCGTCTGAAAGTAGCAGGTGACTTGGGTCAAGTCCTCTTCACCCCATATGATCTTCGCGATGAAGAGTCCATTGCAAAGGCAGTTCGCTACTCCAATGTTGTTATTAATTTGGTGGGTAGAGACTGGGAGACTAAGAATTTCAAATATAAGGATGTCCATGTTGATGGAGTTCGTCGTCTAGCAAGGTAACTTATTGTATTAGATGTCATCATTAAGAATTTTCATCTAACCAAACCACATCTTGATATAAAATTAAAAGGGTCTCCCTCGAAATCCCTAAGAATGTTTGTCCTATAATCATTTGCCCTAACATCTTTGTTCTAAACACTTTTGGCCTAATGTTCATTTGCCATAATGCTCTTGTGCCCTAAACGCTCTCATGTCAATCAAATGGCCTAATACCATGTTGTTATGTCCTAATCTATTTTATCCTATATTGGAAGATCTTTGTTTGACATACAACTTATAATTTCTACATATGAAATGCGTGATTAAGCCTATGTTAGGTACGAGTAAAGTAAGGAGGAATGTTAGGTAGAACTGCGCCCCTACTCCAGAACCGAGACTTTTATCCGTTGTGTCAACAGAATGGGATCACCTCTAGTGGAATTAAAATTCTAGTCATAATTTTGATTGTCATAACTCATTTCGCATAATGGCTTTCCTCATACATGTTATTTGTCATAAATTATTATTTGCATTACATTTTATATGTCATAATTGTTGTTTGGCAGGCTTCTCATACGCATAATTTAGTATGGCACAAAATTTCAAGTCATATTGAATGTCATAATAATTGATAGAACGAAGAAGAGCAACGCATAAATTATGGTTTTCATAATTAATGGCAATAGAAATTATATAGTATCAGTTTTATCACATTTGAAATAATGATACAAAACTTACATGAACAGAAAAACAAAAAAGGGGGAACTATTATGACAAAAGTGGTTATGCACACCGACATTATGGCTTTAAAATTTATGCAATCCAATATGGAACCCAACAGAATACCTACGTCCGTCGTAGTTCATAAAGTATTTGGAAAAAATGTCATATAAAATTAGGATACATAATCATTAGGAAAAAATTGTATTAGTACATAAAATATTAGGGCAAATATGTATTAGGTCATTTAAAACTTAGAACAAACAATCATTAGGACAAAAGATATTAGGGAAAACAAAAATAGGACAAATAGTTTCAAGGATTCAAATATAGATCCAATTAAAACAAGTAGATTGTGATTGATTGTCCATACTTAGACTAGAATCAAACCCAAGGAGATAAGGTGAAAATTGAAAAACATCTTGAATTTTTGTTCGTAGGTAGGAATTAACCCCTCATCCCTAGAAAAAAATACGATTTTTTTGTAGCCTTAAAAATGTCTTCAATATTTTTTCCCGCCTTGAATGAGCATCTCCTAACCGGGGTGATAATTATTTCGACGTGGCATGGGTGCTGCTGTGTTCCCACATACCTATTAATGCGGAATAATTAAGGAACATTATATAAACAGTAAAATATGTTTCATCATCATCATCATCATCATCAGCCTATTCTTGTCCACTGCTGGACATAGGCCTCTCTAACTGCACGCCATTGTAAGCGATCCTCGGCTACTCTCATCCAGCTTTTGCCAGCCACCCTGCACAGATCATCGCTCCACCTAGTCTGAGGGCGTCCCACACTACGCTTGCCGATCCGCGAAAATATGTTTAGTAATGGCAATTTATAAAGGCTGATTTAGACGAAGACAATTTTGAGACGCCTAAATTACGGCGCCTCGAAAAGGCACCGTATAAACACTTTCCGCGCCATTTTTTCGCGGCATGCCAGCGCTGGCGCGGAATAGAACACGGGCCTATTTTTTGGCGCCAGTAAGCAAATTACTTTAGATATAAAATCAAATCTGTTTCAGAATTTCCCGCGAGATGGGCGTAGAGAGGTTCATCCACCTGAGCTACTTAAATGCTGAGCCAAACCCGACGCCACTGGTGCTGGGCAGGCCCTCCATGTTTAAGATCACCAAGCACCAGGGCGAGTGCGCCGTGCGCGAGGAGTTCCCTACCGCCACCATCTTCCGCGCTTCAGACATCTATGGCCAGGAAGATAGGTTCCTCAGGTATTTAAGATCGCTTGATAAAATCAAAATCAAAATGTTTATTCTCTTAAGTAGGCCGCAAGCGCACTTTTACATGTCTGAATCTGAATCTCCCGGCAATTCGCGAGAGCAGACTGCTGTTGAGAAGAAAGCCGAAAGAAATTCAACAGTAAGTCATATTTGCGTAAATTATACTTAAAACTATTACAATTATATTATAACCAGCTAAAATTTATATATTTAAGTAAACCAAAGTAAAGTTTTCTAGCGCCGAGATAAGGATCCTACCGAAATTTGCTGGTCCTACCCCCGCCGCCCGTGCTATACTACGAGTTCTAATTCAAGACCAAAAAAACTACCACAAGGTTACCACTACAATAAAATATTTTTACAATAGTAAAATCCTTTTTCTTTTTTAAAGACACTAAGATAATTTATTTATTGGTAACTTTAACTATATGTTTTAACAAAATAATTAGATATATTTATTTTTACATAAATACGAGAGGAGATAATAAAAACTTAAACATTGGAGATTTTTGGTACAAAATCTGGGTATTGTACTTGTAACACTTGAGGCATTCAAAACTTCAGTTCTTTATTTTATAAATAAGATTGATTGTATTTTTATGTCTTCGACTGAATGTCTTGTAAGTTACAAGTTGTAACCATGGTCATGAATAATAAAAAAAAATCAAAACATTTGGTGCAATAATTTACAAGCTGAGAAACAAACTCGGATGTCATTTAAATTTTGACAACTTTGACAGTGACGTATCTGTCGTAGTTTTTTTGGTCTTGAATTAGAAATCCGAGTTTAGGTAGGTACTCACAATGTCTTGGCCTAAAGTTAATATGGTTTCTCAACATTTGCAGAACCTTCGCGTCCCCATTCCGCATCCACGGCAAATACATGCCGCTGTACAAGGCGGGCCTGGCGACCGTGAAGCAGCCAGTGTTCGTGTCGGACGTGGCGCAGGGCATCGTCAACGCGGCGCGCGATCCCGACACCAGGTGTCAGGTGTACCAGGCCGTCGGGTAAGACTCTCTTACTTAAATAAATAAATATCGGACAACCTCACACAAATACATGCCGCTGTACAAGGCGGGCCTGGCGACCGTGAAGCAGCCAGTGTTCGTGTCGGACGTGGCGCAGGGCATCGTCAACGCGGCGCGCGATCCCGACACCAGGTGTCAGGTGTACCAGGCCGTCGGGTAAGACTCTCTTACTTAAATAAATAAATATCGGACAACCTCACACAAATACATGCCGCTGTACAAGGCGGGCCTGGCGACCGTGAAGCAGCCAGTGTTCGTGTCGGACGTGGCGCAGGGCATCGTCAACGCGGCGCGCGATCCCGACACCAGGTGTCAGGTGTACCAGGCCGTCGGGTAAGACTCTCTTACTTAAATAAATAAATATCGGACAACCTCACACAAATACATGCCGCTGTACAAGGCGGGCCTGGCGACCGTGAAGCAGCCAGTGTTCGTGTCGGACGTGGCGCAGGGCATCGTCAACGCGGCGCGCGATCCCGACACCAGGTGTCAGGTGTACCAGGCCGTCGGGTAAGACTCTCTTACTTAAATAAATAAATATCGGACAACCTCACACAAATACATGCCGCTGTACAAGGCGGGCCTGGCGACCGTGAAGCAGCCAGTGTTCGTGTCGGACGTGGCGCAGGGCATCGTCAACGCGGCGCGCGATCCCGACACCAGGTGTCAGGTGTACCAGGCCGTCGGGTAAGACTCTCTTACTTAAATAAATAAATATCGGACAACCTCACACAAATACATGCCGCTGTACAAGGCGGGCCTGGCGACCGTGAAGCAGCCAGTGTTCGTGTCGGACGTGGCGCAGGGCATCGTCAACGCGGCGCGCGATCCCGACACCAGGTGTCAGGTGTACCAGGCCGTCGGGTAAGACTCTCTTACTTAAATAAATAAATATCGGACAACCTCACACAAATACATGCCGCTGTACAAGGCGGGCCTGGCGACCGTGAAGCAGCCAGTGTTCGTGTCGGACGTGGCGCAGGGCATCGTCAACGCGGCGCGCGATCCCGACACCAGGTGTCAGGTGTACCAGGCCGTCGGGTAAGACTCTCTTACTTAAATAAATAAATATCGGACAACCTCACACAAATACATGCCGCTGTACAAGGCGGGCCTGGCGACCGTGAAGCAGCCAGTGTTCGTGTCGGACGTGGCGCAGGGCATCGTCAACGCGGCGCGCGATCCCGACACCAGGTGTCAGGTGTACCAGGCCGTCGGGTAAGACTCTCTTACTTAAATAAATAAATATCGGACAACCTCACACAAATACATGCCGCTGTACAAGGCGGGCCTGGCGACCGTGAAGCAGCCAGTGTTCGTGTCGGACGTGGCGCAGGGCATCGTCAACGCGGCGCGCGATCCCGACACCAGGTGTCAGGTGTACCAGGCCGTCGGGTAAGACTCTCTTACTTAAATAAATAAATATCGGACAACCTCACACAAATACATGCCGCTGTACAAGGCGGGCCTGGCGACCGTGAAGCAGCCAGTGTTCGTGTCGGACGTGGCGCAGGGCATCGTCAACGCGGCGCGCGATCCCGACACCAGGTGTCAGGTGTACCAGGCCGTCGGGTAAGACTCTCTTACTTAAATAAATAAATATCGGACAACCTCACACAAATACATGCCGCTGTACAAGGCGGGCCTGGCGACCGTGAAGCAGCCAGTGTTCGTGTCGGACGTGGCGCAGGGCATCGTCAACGCGGCGCGCGATCCCGACACCAGGTGTCAGGTGTACCAGGCCGTCGGGTAAGACTCTCTTACTTAAATAAATAAATATCGGACAAGGGCTTGTGCACAAATCACGTGAGGTTTTTTCGGCTACTTTTTGACACCCCCCCCCCCTGGTGATATTTGGTGAGGTTCGTTGCTAACGCCCCCTCCCCCTCACTACCTCACGTGTATTTTTTTTCCGCCAAAATTTCGTAAAATAGACTCACTATTTTGAGGTATTTAACAAGTCAAGACTTATTTTCAACAAAACCGAGAAAAAAATATCGACTTTTTCTTAGTTCGTTCACTGTAGAAAAAATACACGTGAGGTCTCCTTATACCCCCCCCCCCCCCCCCCCCCCCCTCCCCCAACGTGATATTTCGTGATTTTTTCGTGACCCCCCCCTCCCCCCTATGGAACCGCACGTGATTTGTGCACAAGCCCCAACCTCACACAAATCAATCCAGTCACTCAGTAAGCTCAAGGCGGCTTGTGTTAAGGACACTAGACGACGATAAACATACTTATATAGATAAATACATACTTAAATAACATTCAAATAACAGGCACAAAATATTCAAGTTCATCACACAAATGTACTGCACGACTTTTGCACATGCAACCAATCGCTCTATGAATATTGTCTACGCTTTGTTTACCGTTATCCTTCACTCAAGTCAAAAGTATGTTCTACATCTAACTTTCTTCAGTAAATGTACGTTGCTGCCAGGTCTCAGGAGTGTAGTACGCCGGTAGCGTATCAGCTGTATCAGTGATACGGGCCCCCGGCTTGTTGTAAATATAAATAAATAAATATCGGACAACCTCACACAAATCAATCTAGTCCCACAGTAAGCTCTAGTAGTAGGCTTGTGTTATGGACACTAGACGACGATAAACATACTTCTATAGATAAATACATACTTAAATACAAATAACGTCCATGACCCAGGCACAAATATTCGAGCTCATCACACAAATATTTGCCCTTTGCTTGAATTCGAACCCAGTTGCTTAACCACTGCGCCAGCCGCGTCGTCTTGTTGTGCCCTCGCTTTTCGTCGGCCTCCCGACATTTTTGATAGGTACAGGGCTTGTCTAGATCTAGCTACGTCACTGGCCAGTCCTTAATTATTTGGGTTACGTTAGATCTTTAGTCAAGTGGCTAGACGGTGTTGGACGTACCTGGGGAAGCCTCGAATTGACCCAATCTTTTCTTTTGCACAAGAGCCGTTGACTAATGTTTCGAAATAAGGTAAACGTCCCTGTGCTCGACACGCTAATGCCTACCGACACCGTGCTGTCACCTCTATTGCTAAGGACATAACATTCAAGATGACAACTATTGGAACAGTGTCGAGCACAGGGACGTTTACTATGTAAATTTGATATATTACTGTTTCAGACCGAAGCGCTACGTGTTAGCGGACCTGGTGGACTGGTTCTACGCGCTGATGCGCAAGGACAAGGACTGGGGCTACAAGCGCTTCGACATGAAGTACGACCCGGTGATCGGCATCAAGGTGGCGCTCATCAACCTGCTGTCGCCCGGGTACCCGATGGGCAACGTCTGCTGGGAGGCGTTAGAGAAGGTCAGCCGATAGGGTCAGCCCGTCTAGCACAACTATACTATCCGCAAAACTAAGTGGCGAATCGGCCAATAAACGTCCGCTACTGTAGGGGTGGTAACATGTCGATAACTTATGATGTAAACGATATAATTATTATATTTTCAAACGAAATCACATATCTTTGTTCAAAATTGTTTTTACAGTTATTTAATGACTAATAATATGTTGAGAAACTGTTCAATGAAGCGATCTACCATGTGACAACCGACGACTGGATTAAATGTGTTCGCCACGCTGAAAATCTCCAGAACGAAGACCTGGTTAAAGCACTTTTTATTGACACCAACTGTCTTGTTATTAACCTACAAGACGATAGTGACACTGAAGACGAACAAGAATAACTAGTATTTTCCTTGTTTAGATATTTATAAGCTTCGCGACTATTGGTGCGCGACGTAGGGTCACCCGTCACTCTCTCACAGGACAGCGAAGAAAGAGATAACAGCTGTGATAAAGTTTCATTTTAATAAAATACTTAGCATTTGTTTGAGCATTGATTCGTATCTACACTTGTTACTTACGCGGTATTGCACTATCCCCGACGATAGGTAATATTTCTCGCTCGAAAAAGAGACGCCTGTCACAGTTATGCTAGACGTGCAGGAGTTTGCCAGTGTGCGTATGGCGATGTATGACGATAGCTTACATCGCCATACGCTTAGCCTGACGCGATTTTTTTTATATATTGAATACGCAGTCGTTTGGCAATGAGACTGTAAATTAAAGATGAATTAATCATAAAAACGTAGACTGCAAATCGGTAACTTTAATACTTTACCCAAACTTTTGATAACGTAAAATTCTAAAAGCAACTACAGATTTTATTGGTATTGAACATACTCGTACTTAAAATACTGGTGTATAGTTTGGCCCAGTTGTGTTCTTTCTAATAAATTACGTTTCTTTTGACGTGATAACGTCTCATATGAACGCCGGCTGCACGCACGAAAAAGCATGACTCATTGTCACGTTCCGCCTGAGCCGAGCGTGCAAGCGAGAGCGCGGAACAAGCGATAGCCCTTTGACCGCCAAAGACGGCAAATCACGTCATCGGGAATTCGTGCCATTGACGCCAACGACGCCTATTGACGTCAAAAACCTCAATGGTCAAAAACATGCTAATTCAAACCACTGTGTTTTTCAATCTCTGTTGATTTTGGAGCCCTTTTTTTTTTGGTTTGGCGTCAGTGGCACGATGAATTGCTTTGCCGCTTGGCGCTCAAAGGGATATAGAGGTATGATCGGTCTAAGCGTTCGGCTAGTGACGCATCTTTCTCTCTTCCACTCCATCGGCATAAACCGACTTTACAGACAACCAAGTTTTTCTATTACAGGAATCCACCACGGACGTAGTAGACCCGACAATCCCGTCGCTCCTGGATCTGGGAGTGAACCTGACCGAGATCGAGAACCAGGCGCCCTGGGAGCTGAAGCCCTTCCGCGCTTACATGTACTACAACGACAAAGTTGGCGAGTTCGCCAAACCCCACCCTCCGAAAGTCGCCTGTTAATTTAGATCAATTCTAGCAGCAAAATCAAAATGGAAATATAATCTTTCCCTTGAGACATTCTTTGTAGACATATGTTCAACGTTTAATAAATTATGTTTGTTTTCTTGTGATTATTATTTTACCTGATCGAAATATCGAAAATGACAGACTACCTACTAATGCCTTCTTACTTTTGCCAACTAGTTATTGTTGCGTGGCGGTAAGATGGCGTAAGCAGTATAATATCCCATCAAAAACATAATGTTAAATGAGAGCTAAGTTCAATATCGCGTGACGCTGTCGACTTCACCGACAAAAGAATTGAGATTTATATGGGTGCCAAGTTCTTTGCTCTAAAATGTTTAGATACAAGAACATGCAACATACTAAAATAAATGTATGTAACAATTTTTTTTCGGGTACCTCGTACGCCTAAAATGGGGGTGATTTTTTTTTTCGTTCCAACACTAGTGTGTGTGTGCGGTGTCGTGGAATAGGTCTTTTAAAAATAAAGTCAGCAGCTCGTCAGCAGTTTTGTAAATATTCGCTCCGAAAATAAAAAAATAGTTCCCCCCCTCTAACTTTTCAACCACCAAAATGAGGCCTTATAAGTACTTTCAATTAAAACTATATGGAATAAAATCAGTAGAGCCGTTTTTGAGCTATCGCAAAATTTCATCATTTTCTTTAAAATGACGTAAGTGCCGCGCGGTGTCCTTATACTTCGAACATTACACATATTAGTTCAGTTCCATACTGCATTAAAACATTCCGCTCAATCTGGCGCGTATAATCGATAACTTCCAGAAGGTAATAAGTAATTGCAGTTACTTTGGCATTTACGACCTTTTTATAGAGCTTGAAATCTTTCTCGTTATTTAAACTTCGGGCTTAAAACCGCTGTTTTAAGCCCGTCAATTGTGAAGGATGAGCAACTACGGAACCCTACACTGAGCGTGGCCCGACATGCTCTTGGCCGGTTTTTGATTATTAGTCAGTCAGTGCTAAGAATACCGTTTTTTTTTTACTTTAATATTTCAATAACTATTTCACCTATATTTATGAAATTTGGGGTTCTAGTTGTTCTAAAGGATCTTAAGACATAAGCCAAATTTCATTTTTTTTTGGGTTAAATAGATTTGGAGTTATTGAGGGGTCAAAAGCGGCTACAAACGGTTCGTGTAATATAACACACGGCTGCTGCTCGCCAGTTCCTGGGCTGGACACGCTGCCGCGTGTCTAGATCTAATTCCGATCATCCTATTTAGATTTCGATAAGCGACATTAATTAACTGACTTCCAAAAAGGAGGTTCTATATTCGACTGTATTTATTTCTATGTAGAGGAATCACTATTTCAGGAAAGTTTTTAACTAAGTGGTGCCGTATTTGTATGGCGCCGGCCGTACAGCGCCACCTTTTGGTAAAAAAATCTTTGTCCTTTCATCACGCCTAAACCGTTGGACGGATTTTAACCAAGTTTGGTATAGGGATAACTAGACATCCAAAGACGGTTATAGGTTACTTTTTAGGCTTGTGTTATGGGTACTAGACGACATCATACGATTCATACGAATATGCTGCGTTAGATTCTAACTGGAGTCAGTTTGTCTCATATTCAATAGTGATAATTGATTATGAATCATACGTATCGAAATGTACATTTCTCAACGGCATATTACTATATTTTGACGATGCGGTTGGCGCAGTTAGTAGTGCATCTAGGCTAGCATATCTTGCCACGACTTCGCTTGTCGCGCCACTCAGCATCACCCGTCTAGCTCGCACGGTATTAAAAGAAAAGTGACAGGCAGTCGCGTCTCACTGTTATGTTAGAGGTTTATAAAACATTCAATATACTCTATGGGTGCAACTACCTACTGAGCCGGTGGTCCTGGTTTCGAATCCCGGCAAGGCTCATCTATAATTATATATCATGTTATGTATATCGTCATCTAGTACCCATTGTACAAACTTTGAGACTAGATCTATTGTGTAAGATTATCCCACAGTATTTATTTATTATAAGAGGACGCCGAAAGTTCCCAAGACTCCAACCCTCAGGGAAATGATGACTTACAATCCACAAAATACAATGCTGACCCATCATGAGACCATGTGTAATTCATTAATATTAGCAGCAGCCAAATCACAAGACAGCCAGTTGCTATGATTTTAAGTACATTATCACTTGTACATTCAACAATACTTATACTGTATTTAGTTGAATGTACAGTCAAGTTCATAAAATTATAAACAATCATTTTTGCACATAAGTTTAAGAACTTGACTGTACAAAAGGGATATCAGTTTGTTTTATTTTATTGGTACTATTGATTTACAAAGGGAATTCAGGCAAGCAGACCAAAAGGATAGATAGGGTGGTACATATAAGTTATAGAATTATCAACAATTAATCAGCTTACAAAAACGACTCCCTGTCTCAACTTGTTGGTCACTAGTGTAAAGTTCAGCTAAATAAAACAATAAAGTACTTTAGTTTTTTTTATTGTAAACTTATTTAAGGTGCGGGTCTGCTGCCTCGGCCGAATCCTCCCCTCTGTAACAAAAAATAAAATTGATTACCAAGGCATTAAAATAAGTCGGTATTTTTTAATGCCAACTGCATGCAACCCACCTGCTTATAGTCCGGAGGACTGATTGCAGATGCATTAAAAAAAAATGTTATTTGCATCTAAATGTACAAAGCAGGGTGCATGGGCAAATGTAGTTAAGTCAGGTTTGTGGCGTTTTGCTCTCTGATGCTGCTGGTAACTATTCTAGCATTTGTAAAGGTATGAGGTGTGCAATTAAAAGGCATCTAGATACAACAAAAACAAATTCTGTACAGGTCCTTTGTACTAAGTGATTTGTCAAAAATGGATGGGTATTTTTGAAGCAGTGCACTCGGCTTCTCTACAAGCATTATCATCTGTGCAAAGCAGTTGCTATTATGAATCCTACAGATATTATAAATGTGGAAGTTTGCGAAAATGCTTATGATTAGATGTTTGTTACATGATAATGCATTATTCATACCCAAATTGATTAGGTCAGGATTAAAACATAGGTTCCCCGTCATTCTGAGTCATGGAGACAGAAGGGGGCAGGCAGTGAAGGTAAGGGGTGCGGTAGGGTAAGTACTAGTACAAAACAATACTTACGAATTCAACATCAGCAGAGCCAGGGCCGACATCAGCTTTCTTGTCGTGCGGTGCACCACCGGGGCCAGTGGGCGCGCGGCGGTAGGCCGAGCGGTCCTCGGCAGCACGCGCGGGCGCGTCGGGGCGGCCCACTGTGCCACGTCGGACTGTCTCTGTGCGTACGGAACGCTTGAGGGTAGAGGGCACAATTTCAGGGGGCAGGTGCAGGAATATCCTCAGGTATTCAATACCCTCATTTGTGAGGTACCTGAAATATACAAATATATGTTTTAAACAACAATATATTAACATTTTAGTTAAACTGTGGTTTAACAGGCAGCTGCCTGCTGATTGGATAAGATTATTTTACATTCAGCAGTTTCCTACTCACGGTTGTGAGGAGGAAACTTCAGTGTCAATTTGGTTTAAGACTAGACAAATAGACAGAAACTTGACTATTTATTGAAGTATATGTACTTTGTTGAAGATATTGGAACTCAGGAGGCACACAGGTAAATCTGGGGTGTCAAAAGTTACATACTGGCAATAAGCAAAATCTTATTGCGAAATTCATACAAAGATGCGACCTTAGTGTGGCAAAATATCTGGCTATCGAAAATTGCCATAAACTGAATTCAATACTGTATGTGACTCAATAGACTCAATATAAACATGTCTACTGACATTACAAAATTCTTCTTTTAGACACCAATGTGTGTGTAAATTAGCCAAACAGAAAGATTTAGGATAGAAGGAGTTCATTAAAAAGGCAATTAAGTGTCTTAATGATCAAAAACTAACAACTTTAAAAACAATACCTAGTATTTCATTCTTACCAGTAGAAGTGCCTCCACGCAAACTGTTCCTTGACATAACCTCTGGACTTGAGAGACTGCATAGCTTTGATCACTTGCAGGTTGGGGATCTTCTCGAGGTCCGGGTGTTTAGGGGCATGGTAGTCCTTCTTGGCTACCATAACGCCCTCCTTGAATAAGTATTCATAGATCGCGACACGGTTTGTTTTTGGCATCAACATCTTGACGGCCTATCTGTAAAACAAGGGTGAGATAGGGCTTAGAGGTTATAGACACATAACACGAATTATACAGTATTATCACAAAATCACCGGGTCGGTTCACAATTCTGTTCAAAAAACGTCGTTTTGCAAAACATATTGTTTAACTATTTATTGATTAACTAAATAAAATCGGATTTATTTTCCGGATTTGTACCTTTCGCCAACTTTGACAAACAGAAAAGAGATCACAGATAATCGAAAAAAATACAATCGAACGTGACATTAGTAAACTTGTTTACGAAGTAAGTTGTAAATATTATATTGAAGAATTTGAATAAAAATTGACGCTCTTAGACTTATTTTAGGACTTATAGATATGAAATACATTTTCATTTGAATATAGTTTTTATCACCTTCCTAAAATAAAATAATTAATCTATTAATTACGAAAGTATATCATCGTAAAATGGTTGAATAGCTGGTTTTATAAATTATAAGTATTTTCTAAATTCTTATCTGTAGACAGGAACAGGACCTGTCACTGTCAATCAAACAAATGTCAAACTGGCTTCGCGTTGCTGTGTGTTCACCAGAATATTTTCTATTTACTAGTGTTTTATAATAAGAATTATATAAAGAACAGCCTAATGCTTATGACTACGACTACACCGAATTAGTTAAAGCAAAAATGGATTTCCAAAATAGACCCGGTGGTAAAACCGGCGGAGGCGGCGTAGCATCATGGTCCGAAAGCAACAGGGATCGCCGCGAGAGACTCCGGCAGCTTGCCTTGGAGACAATCGACTTAAACAAAGATCCATATTTTATGAAAAATCATCTGGGTACATATTTTCAGTAATCTAACCTATTAAGCTAACCTCGTTTCTTTACTAAACACTTTTTTATGTTATTTTTTTACCATAGTATTCTGTACCAGGTCTTGTGACTGAAGTGGAGTACTTCGACATAGACATTAATCGACCTTAACTATGTAATCAATATACTCACTGCCATTATTACTATTTACAGGGTCATATGAATGTAAACTGTGTCTAACTCTCCACAACAATGAAGGGAGTTACTTGGCTCATACTCAGGGCAAAAAGCATCAGGCCAATTTGGCCCGAAGAGCTGCCAAAGAGGCAAAAGAGGCACCTCAGCAATTGGCCCCTGAAAAGCCCAGAATTGAGCCTAAGAAGTTTGTGAAGATTGGACGGCCTGGTTATAGAGTAACCAAGCAGAAGGATCCAGAAAATGGCCAGCAGAGCTTACTGTTCCAAGTTGATTACCCTGGTTTGTATTGTCATTTCATAACATGTTATCTATGACAAAACAAAACACCGTTAATACTAGAAGCAATCCACCCCTATATATCCCCTATATATGTATAGTGCCCTGCCAGCAGGAAGTCAATTCTGACACCTGCCATTTCAATACATTTTTAACCCTTTGAGCGCCAAGCGGCAAAGCAATTCGCCGTGCCACTGACGCCAAACCAAAAAAAAATGTGCTCCAAAATCAACAGAGATTGAAAGACACAGATAGTGGTTTGAATTAGCATGTTTTTGACCATTGAAATTTTTGACGTCAATAGGCGTTGTTGGCGTCAGTGGCACGAATTCCCGATGACGTGATTTGCCGTCTCTGGCGGTCAAAGGGTTAAACCATAAAATCGATTTTAATATGTATATAGAGCAAGAGGGTCTTGTTTTTTCAAGATGAGCAAAATATCTTCTCTTTTTTGTCTCATAATTCATAAGTCTTAATTACATTTCAGAAATTGCTGAAGGTGTTCAACCAAGACATCGCTTCATGTCAGCCTATGAACAAAAAATTGAACCTCCAGATCGCAGGTGGCAATATTTACTATTTGCTGCAGAACCCTATGAGACTATCGCCTTCAAGGTGCCAAGCAGAGAAGTTGAAAAGCATGACTCCAAATTCTGGACCCATTGGAATAAGGACACCAAGCAATTCTTCTTGCAATTTGCTTTTAAGATGGAAGCATTGCGCATGCCTCCGCCTCCTATTAAGATGTGGGAAAACCATGGAATGCGACTGCCCCCTCCTCCTGGAGCGCCTATGATGGGAGTGCCCCCACCACCCCCTCTATTACCGGTACCCCCACCACCGCCATCCATGTGAAATTTTTTGACACAATAAATATTTGAGTATTTTATGTGTTGTTTTGAATTCTAACTGTTGTCATGTATTTATTGAGTATAGTGTGTATGTTAAAAATAAAACCTAATCAAATAAGGACAGTAGGGTATATTTATATTGTAAGTGGAGCCCTAGGTGAAAAAACCATATCCAAAACAAACCCATAGTATGGTGGAAGTTGTACCTATACTGACAACAAGTTCATTCATCTACCTACCATGTTGATTTCTATATCTTACTAAAAATATTTTAGTTATAACATAACACAGATCGTCAGTCAAGTATTTCAAGGTCAAGAAGCAGAAAGGATAAGTCCGTATCATAGGACAAAGTGCCATGAAAGCGAAAGGGGTGATACAAAACGAATTTCGGACTCTTAAGAGTAAACCCTCAGTTTTGCTACGTCGTGCAGTTTCGTAGTGTAGATGTAGATTTTTTTACGATTGTTTTCGTAATGGAATAGGAATAAATTCTTCTCTTACCACGAAGTTGGCCGAAGTAGGGGTTTCCGCAGCGAACTGTCCCTCCACACTGTCGTATTCGCCCAACTTCGCTTCACTACTCGCAAAGTTGGCGGAGGTTGGGCGAATAAAGTGTGGGCCCGGGTCAGACTTTGGTCAACTTTCCGGAGTAGGTTGGTACATCGTCGAGGAACTTTGCGAGTAGTGTAAAACCAGTTCCAATCCTAATTATCAGATGAAATACACATTATCCGATAGGATCGGATCGGAAGGTCTGGAACGGGTTTAAATGTACATTTTCTGATTTGTAATATTTTATTACGATTATACTTACAAAATATTATTCTTTACAACAAAATTCACTTGTCAGTGAACAATATTATATTCTTAACCTTCTTCATATTCATAATAATATAAAAAACAAACGCAACATTCTTGTAATGGAACGTTATGTAACGGTTTCTGCCGGGAAAATAATAATACCTTGTAATGCATATGAATGAATGAATTCAATGAATGTAATGTAATTTGGCGCGCGTTCGCTCAACGGACGGACGGAGCGTTGAGTCGTTGGCTGTGTGTGTACATTTTCGACTGTTATTGTTATATTTTACTTGATTTTTTATTGTTTGAGTGATATTACATAAAAAATATGTTCTCCAAAGCCAAACGATTTGACCAATTAGGTAAGTAACATTTGGAAAGATTTCTTACACAAGTTATTTGCGTTATTTATCTTTGCGTAAGATAATACAAATAGATGTAATATTAAGTCTGGTATTATAAAATAACCAAATTACAACCAACAAACGTCTAAAAAATTTGTACTTAATTATTTACTCTTTTGAAATACTTATTATTTTTTATTGTTTGAAATCGAGAAATTAAAAACAATATTCTATGTTTAATTATAATTATCTTTTTGAACAAATGAACACACAAGCATATGTTAAAAATTGGGCAAATGCGAGTCCGACTCGCGCATGAAGGGTTCCGTACCATAATCTATAACAAGTTTGTTGTATGGGAGCCCCCCTTAAATATTTATTTTATTTTATTTTTAGTATTTGTTGCTATAGCGGCAATAGAAGTACATCATCTGTGAAAATTTCAACTGTCTAGCTATCACCGTTCTTGAGATACAGCCTGGTGACAGAGGGACGGACAACAAAGTCTCAGTAATAGGGTCCCGTTTTTACCCTCTGGGTACCCTAAAAATGCTATTTCATTGCACATTACTTTGTCATCGCCATATACTTACACACTTAATGTGTAGAAACTACTAGACAAAGTTTTTATGGGCACCTGTGATTCGACATCAACATAAGTTGCACTGCATAACTATTCCATTATTTGTAGCTCTCAAGAACCAATTAAAAGAAACAAAGAAGCCAGAGCCGGAGAAGGTGAAGCTGGCGGTGAAACCACCAGCAGTGGCATATAAGGCTAAGCCGACCATAACTCCTCTGAAGTCCAAGACCTGCAGCGATGTGCAGTCCCAGTGCAGCTCCGTGCCCAGTGTCACCTCTTTTGTCACAGTAAGCCGTTTAATATCTTTATAAAAATGTTGAGTCAAAGTCACTTCACAATCATACATAAGCATAATTGTACAGACAAGAAATAATCATAATCATAATAGAAACATGCTTCAATTGTTTGCCTCAAGTTTTAAATTACAATTTTTTGCCCATGAATTTGCGGATTACCAAATATGGTTTTTTCATGATATTCAGAACAGTTTATCTGTTAAATTTTAGCATTCTACATTTAAATCTGGGTGTTGAAATTTCACATTTAAAAAAAAACTTTTTAAAGGAATCAAAGTATTCCCCTATGGGTGATATGAATCACATTCTGCCTGCTTACATTGCAGTGCATCACATTACATTTTACTTTCATGTTTTAACTTTGTCAATATTTAAAAATATAGTTAGTTAAATGAATGGGGACATTGTTTCACATACTTAATTTTTAAGAAACTAGTAAGCAGTATTTGAGACTCGCAAAATCTCTTCCAATTTTCAAAAGTCATCTTAAACAGTATTATTTGTCACTTCCCTAGGCCGCTTACGTTGTCGTATTTATGTATATGTTTATGTATTTATTATGTACCTACTCGTATTTATACTATTTAAAAGTATATATTTTTTATTTTTGGATTTAAGTTTAAGTATCTTGTAAGGGTGTATGTGTCAATCAGTCGTTTTCAACAACTATTTGCACTACCATTTTCATAACTATTTTTTGTTTACTCTCTACCCTAAGGTTGTCTGGAAGAGATCGCTTTTTAGCGATAAGACCGCCTGTTGTTACCAACTGTATTGTATTTTTATTTCTTTTGTTTTCTGTCTGTTATTTTGTGGTGCACAATAAAGAGTATTATTATTATTAGTTATACATATAAGAGTCTGATTTGAACTTGTACAGTTTTTATGTATACAAAATTATATCTTCAAAAGTATCTTAATAATGATACTTATGGCATTTTTTTTTTCTTTTATTATAATATCTCTTTCTTATTGAGATGCCTACTATCTGCAACCATCTGTAATTGTATAAAATGAAGTGCTAAAAATATTTGCATCATATTGTCTACACACATTTGCTGACAACACTACACCATTAGCATTACAACTATTTTTGCATAATTCCTTGGATAATATTATTTTTTGCGTGATTACAAAACCATTTATTGACTTACAGCCCAAACCAATTACAAATAAGAAGATTGTCAAGGGACCCTCCAGCCTTAAAAAGCCATTACCTCCAGCCCAAAAAGTACCAACTGGAAGCAAAACTGAAACCTGTAAGGTTGCCACGGAAGACATCATCAAAGCTCAGGAAGCGGAAATTCGGTAAAGTTATTCTGTGAATAATTGCTGAATTTATTTGCTCCTTTAATTCCTTCTTAACTTTCTTAACTTTGTATTGCTCAAAATTTCAGGAACAAAGATTATACTATTGCTGAATATAATAAGCAAATTGAAGAACTCAAAAATGAAATTGCAAACTTACAAAAACAAATGAAAGAAGCCACTGATAGTTTAAATAAGCAAATGTCTGAAATATCTCTCAAAGATGATAAAGAAGAAATTAAAACCAAAGATAGTAAAAATAATCTCCCAGATAGCACGGAAATAGTTGAAAACTATGAACTTAAAATTGCTGAAATAGAATTACTATGTGAAAAGTTAGAACAAGAGGTAAGCAGTAAACAAGTGGAGCTGTCTTCACTTGAAGAAGTTATAACAATTAGAGATAGTTTGTGCCAGGATCTTCAGGAGAAACTGAGTAATATGGAAACTGTACTAGAAGAAACCAGGACTAGACTAGAAATGGTTAAGGGACATCATGCCTTAGCATTGGAAGCCAATGAGAGCATTCGGCGAGAGTACAAGGCAGAGCTTGAAAGCCTCAGGTCAAAATTTGAAGAAGAAAAGCAAGCTATAGTTAGCAGATCGAAATCTGAACAAGATGCGATAAGAGAGCATTACACTATTGTCATAGAGTCAATTAAACATCAATTAACTAAAGAAAAAGAAGAGATTCTCCAGGATTTGCAACAGCAATTGGCTAATAAAGACAATGAAATGAAAGCTAAACTTGAACAGATTGATGAGGCCACTCATGAAAAGTTGAGGCTGTGTGAGATTCAGTTCGAAGAGCGCAGTCGCTCCATCCAAGAACACTGGGCACAACAGCAAGAAAAAATATTTTCTCTAGAAAAAGAAACGAAGGACCTGAAATATAGCATTAGTGTGGCGGAGCAGAAAAATCAATATCTGAAAAGAGATTTCGACGCCCTAAAAAATGAATGTGAAGTTTTAAAAGCGGAAAAAGAAGGCCTCCTTGAAGAGGCTAATGAGTTGAAAGATGAATCGAAAAAGAAATTCATTGACTTTGAAAATCAAATGAATAAGCTCAAGGTAGAAGTTGATAAAACCAGCAAAGAAAAGCATCAGTTTGAAATGTCTCTGTCGGTCACTAGAGATATCGTTCAAGTCTTAACCATGCGTCTGCGAGAATCTGACGACGAACTGGAACATTTGGAGGAAAAAGTACAAACTCTGACTGATGCCAAAGAAGCACTAGAAAATGAAGTATCCACATACAAGAGCTCTTTAAACAATGCGCTTTTAGAGTGCAATGAGTATAAAGAAGCCCTCGTCAACATTCTGAAGTCTAAAGCGGCACTGGCAAAAGAACACAATCGTATCATGGAACATAACGTCACCCTTATCGAAAGCCTGCAGACCGTGGAAAAGGAGGCTTACCGCGAACTGGGCTCCATCCAAAGCGAGCTCATCGAGGATGTGGAGATGCTGAAAAAGGAGTCGAAATCTCAAATCAAAGTTTTGCAAGATGAGGTGAGTAAGACACAGTTGTTTTCTAGACTACTTTTAAATTTGGAAACTAATCTCTCGATGCGATTATAGGAGAGGGTGAAGTTTGTTCCCGATGCCTCTTGTCTTCCTTTGATATTGTCCCTAAATATATATCAGTTTGCATGTAGTAATATAAAATAGAGTTGCCATAATATTTTTTTCACTTCTCATGCTCTAAAAGTTCGACTTTATGCTGTGCTTAGGCGACATAAAGTCGCTTTTTATGCTCTAGAGCATAAAGTAAAATCGTCGTCGAAGACCAAGGCGATCGGTTCAACAGCCAGACGAAAAAAATAAAACTTCATAGAATAAACGCTTTATTTTTTTTCGTTTCGTTGGTATTCTAACACAAAGGCAAAAATACCAACAGCCAAAGTACACAGCAAACTTCTTGAAATAAACTTGTAATTTTTATTTACTATCATTTATTACTTTTTTAATTTATTTTAGTAAATCAATATACTATTTATTTAAACTACAACAATAATTTATCGTAGATATAAATGTTTTAAAATATTAATTAAATTTGTTTTTAAGTATGAGTCGTTTTCAAAATATGTGTACCGTCACGAAATTGTCAGTAAAATGTTTCGTTAGGAAATGTCAGGAAGTTGTAAAAGTAAGGCTGTATTCATAATTAGCTTAATATTGTAGTAGTAACGGTGTTATATTTATGAGGAATATCTTATTGGTTCCTCTATAGAAAGAACAAAAAATAACCATTATTGCATTATTACAATTGATTTTGTATTAAGGAAAGCTAGAAACAAAACAAACATCGCTTATTGTTTATTTATTCTGATATTTATTTAATTATGAAAACATTATAAAAAATGGTTTTAAATATCTTTAGCTAGACGACTTAACTAGACGATTTTTTTTTCTTCATATTTTTAGGGTTTTGCTCTTTTACTTTTTCAATGTATTTTTTTGCCGTACGGCACCGGTTAGAGGCATTCTGAAACTTTTTTAGTTTGTTATATTCTGAATATAAAAATATAAACTAAAAATAAAAAGTATCGCTAGTGTGGGTAGCAAAGCGATCAACACTAAATGCAATAGGGTAAGCGTTAAAAAATATCCTTTTTCTAGACATAGCCCAGTATTTCCATACAAAGAAAATTTAGTGTTTTCGAAAAGTTTGATAGGGAAGATAAAATCAAAATTAAAAAAACAATGGTTAGGTTAGTTTAGTTTCTAGGTTTTTTTAAGTTAGTTTGAATGTTATTAAGTTTTATTTGATAATATCTTGTATAGTTTTTAAGGTAGTTTATTTTCGTAGGTACCTACTTATTGTATAAATTAATTTTTTCTATGTATATAGATACACATTGGTAACTTACGTATAACTAAATATATACATTTAAATAAATCAAAACAAATAGTATTTAATTAATAAATATACAGAGTATTTGTTTAGCATTAAATAATATATATATATATTTTTTATTTCATCTAATTTTGCGCGCGGTAACCTATTGATAAACATATTCAGTTTTCTTTTAAATTATCTGGAGTATGTATGTTACATAAAAAACCGGCCAAGTGCGAGTCGGACTCGCGCACCGAGGGTTCCGTACAAACACTTTCCATCCCTAAGTGGTTAAGTTAAGTTTGCACCTGGTATGTATAGCGCCCCATATAAATTAGGTGCAAAGTTAGGTATTAAAAAAAAAATTATGGTTTTCGTAATTATTCCTTTATCTATGCTATAAGACGTTGCTTCGTACCAAATTTCAAGATTCTGAGTTCACGGGAAGCACCCTGTAGGTTTTGATTCCCTTGCAAGTGTCGAAAATTTGCGGCATAAACGGCTGTATCTTTTGATTGCGTTGGCTTAGAAGTTTGATTTTTTCACAGCTTCAAGGGACAGTAGACCTGAGTAATTGATATAAATTTCAGCTTCATACCTCCACGCGTTCCTGAGAAAAAGGGTCTTGACAGACGGACGGACGGACAGACGGACAACAAAGTGATCCTATAAGGGTTCCGTTTTTTCCTTTTGAGGTACGGAACCCTAAAAATAATCTGTAAACATTTATTGTTTCTCTCCTTTATTTTTATTCGTTACATTTTAACACGCATTTTCATATCTTATTTATTTTCATACTTTACACATGAGACCACAGCTTTACCATCTACAATTTACTGACGTTAGTAAATGTCAGGAAATTGTTCGTCAGTAACATGTAAAACTTAACTTAAAAAATACTTTTACATAAAATATAATCACATTTACGAGTAGATTGAAAGCGTAATCTATTATTCTAGTCATAATTTAAGTTTATTACAATTGCGGTAGGTGAATCCTTGAAAATGTACTTACTTTTGATGAGAATACTTCGTTAGGAAAAGGTAAATTTATTTTTTCACAATTGAACCACAGGACTTTTTTCATGTCTCAACGACAAAAAAAATGGTGGCGCGTCCTTGTGATGTTTTTTTTCGTGACAAGACCAGTTTTGCCAGTGATTAAAGTTAGATTCCTACTCTTTGCGATACAAAAAGTTAGTTAATTATGTCAATAAATCAGTGTCATGAAATTGTAATGATTGATAAGGACATATTTTTAATATATCATTTTTAGTTTCTTTAAGGTAAATTTTAATAGTTTATCTATCAGACATAACACTTAAAACGTTGCTTTTTAATTATGATACAAAAAACTAGGAAGTTTCTGTACAAAAATTCTGATAAAAATATTGTTTTCAATGTCGTCCAAATAGGGGGACAATAAAAAATGTATGGAGTTTATTTGTTACTTTTTTTTCACATTAAACTTATGTAAGGATTTGAATAGCAATTCATTGCTTTTTATCAGGAATAATATGCAGTATGCTTTATATTAGTCTGTAAAATTTAATTACTGATTTATTTTAATCGTAACCATATTTTTTTCGAGGATTTTTTATGAGGACACACATTTTAGTAGTAATGTACACATATTTTGAAAACGACTCGTATAATATTTACATGATGTAGTTTAATTTTCTCGCAATCGAAGTGAAAAGTAGAGTGTGCAACTCGTCCATAAAACGCATTTTACACTCGACTTTATATTCATCCTTGTTAAATCCCTAATTTACCTTCTGCGTAGCTGGAAGTCTCCATATTCCTAAGTTTATTATACAAACAATATTTGCGTCCGTACAATTCTTTATTTCTTCATAAAGTAAAACTAACATGACAAGCAACATCAAATATCATCAAAGACAAAGTAGTCGACAGCATAAAACCTCATCATCCCCCCGCAATTCTAATTCACCCCGGAATAAGAATTGTCGCAATCATAAAGTTAGAAACAAACTAATAACTATATCTATAACTAAAGTTAAACATTGAAAAACAAATAAATAATAAAACAAACAAGACAAAATACTAACCGCTCAGTATAAGAAGGATAGTGGTCTTCACTCTAACTCCTTCCCCCCTCAATGTTAAACTTTTGTTTTAGATGACAATAAAACGTAGATGAACATTAAACCTCATAATAATTATGATAACACTTTTGGCATACAAATAAACTATTCAATTAAACCTAGTTTCTCTACAAAATAATTATGTTTCTGTTTTCCTAAAGCTTTTGTTAAAATGTCTGCAACATTTTCTTTCGTGTTCACATACTTTACAATTACTAATCGTTTGCTAATCAAATCTTTAATAAAATGATATTTAATATCAATATGCTTTGACCTCTTACTGTTTTCATTTGACTCCATCAGTTTGATAGCGCTCTGATTATCTACAAGTAACGTTGAGTTTGAAAGACAGTTAAAATCTTGTAACAACCCCTTTAAACTAACTAACTCTGCACACGCTAGAGCCGCAGCTATATATTCAGCTTCGGCTGTTGATAAGGCGACAACGTTTTGTTTCTTACAGAACCAGGCTAACAAATTATTGCCATAGAAGACTACAGAACCACTCATACTTTTTCTGTCTGTTTTGTCGCCTGCCCAGTCAGCATCGGTATAGGCAATCAAGGGACAACTGCTATCCTGTTTGTATACCAAACATTTTGATTTGGTGTGTTTTAGATATCGCAAAACACGTTTCGCTGCTTGCCACAGTGACATAGTTGGCTTATCCAAAAATCTACTCAAAAAGGATACTGCGAAGCAAATATCTGGCCTACTTGAAGTAGCTAAGTATAAAAGGCAACCTATGAGCTCACGATATGGTATATCCAAGGTGATACATTCATTGACATCAGTAGTGAAATTTACCTCCATTGGTGTCTCCGCCCCTTTACAATCTGCCATGTTAAATTTATCAAGCAATCTATTTATTGCTGATTCTTGAGAAATAGAGATTGATTCTGAGGTTCTCACAATATCCAACCCTAAGTACGCACTCACCTCTCCAAGGTCCTTCACATTAAATTCCAATTTTAAATATTCATGTGCTTTATATAGGTTTGTTGCACTTTTAGACATTAAAATGATATCATCAACATACACTAATAAAAATACATCTTCCAAAATATATAAACAAAAATCATGTTTTGATTGTAAAAATCCTTTATCAACTAAAAAGCCATGAAGTCTTTCGTTCCAGCATTTAGGTGCTTGTTTTAACCCATACAGAGATCTTTTTAGTTTTAAATATATGCCTTTTCCAACTTTAACTCCTAACGGTGGTTTTATATAAACGTCTTCCTTTAAGAACCCGTTTAAAAAGGCCGTTGGAACGTCTAATTGTTTCATGTACATGTCATTTTGTATAGCTTGACTAAGCATCATACGAATTGTAGGCATACGAGCTACTGGTGAATACACATTAAATAATGTTTCTTCTTGAAACCCTTTCGCCACTAATCGGGCCTTTTTTGTACCATCCTTTTTAGTAGTGAATACCCATTTGGTATCTATAGCCTTTTTATCTTTCGGCAATTCTGATTCTTCCCATGTTTCCAATGATTTCAGCGAATTTAATTCTTTATCTATTGCGTCTTGCCACTCTTGACCTCTTTCAACAGCTTCTTTGTAAGAACCTGGATCACCCGTACACAAACAGTAGGCGACATGTGTTTCATAATCTTCCAATCTTTTTGGAGGTTTAATAATTCTGCCACTTCTTGTTCTTGTCACATGCTCATTTCTAACATCTTGTCCCTCATTTATGTTCTCTTCAGCACAATCTTCAAACATTTCTTCTGGTTCTATAATTTCCTCATCAACATTCTTATTGATGACCTCTTCTCTATTTCCATTATCTTGTTCAGGCTCAGTAATCCCATCAGTATTTATGGGATTTGTTTCTGAAATACTTACTCTTAACCACTCTCGTTCGTTATCAGTCTGCTCACTTTCTTTGTAAACAATATCATTTTCATCGAATCTCACATCTCGTGACACAATTATTTTGTTATTTCTAGGATCCCATAAACTATATCCTGTTCTGCTGTATCCTACCATCCTACACTCACGTGCTCTCTCCGAAAGTTTATCATGTTTAGGTAAGATATATGCCCACGCCTTTGCACCAAATGCACGAAGTTTGTTTAAGTCTCTTGTCCCATACATAATTTCACAAGGAGTTTTGAAATTAATAGCCACAGACGAACAACGGTTCAACTTATAAGCTGCACATTTTACTGCTTCACCCCACAAAGTCTTTGGCAGCATAGTTTCAATAAGCATAGTCCTTGCTTTGTTATACAAACTTCGATTCATTCTCTCTGCAACGCCATTACTAGCTGGTGAATATGGTAAACTATATTCCAAAACTATTCCTTTCTGATCACAAAATTGACGGAGTTTATTGCAAGTGTATTCACCTCCATTATCACACCTGATCCTCTTAACATTTTTCTCAAATTCGTTTTCGTATCGATGGATATAGGTAATAATATTTTGAGCTGCCTCTGATTTCCTTTTTAGCAAGAAAACTACACAAAAGTGTGAAAAATCATCTATTATGGTTTGAAAATAGACTTCACCCTCAATTGTTGGAATGTTGGATGGGCCCGCTATATCACTGTGTAACAGTTCTAAGACTTGACGTGACCTTGGTTGCTCTAACCTTTTGAATGGTAATCGTGTTGCCTTACCTTTCATACACGCGTTACATACGTTGTTGTTTAGTGGTAGCTGTAGCCTTTGTAAGGTTTTAGAGCTGGTGTGTCCTAAACGTCTGTGCCACAACATGCCATCTGCTGAATGTATAGCCGCGACTACTTCCTCCGTTATAATTTTACCCTGCAAAATATAAAGTTTGCCATTATTATATGCCCATATAATGGACCCATTAAAAAATAAAATTTTTGCGTATTCATTCCTAAAAATGATTTCATTTGGTTTTTCTAGCAGTTTCCGTACAGATAGAAGATTATATGCTAACTTTGCTACAATAAGTCCTTCGACAGCAAACTTAACATTACCGCATTTAATCGGTAAACTGCCACTTTGATATGCAATCAATTTTTCACCATTAGCTGTGTTAATTTGTACAGGATGTGCTAAGGTTTTTACATTTGTCATAAATGGTGTATAAATATCAGATATAAAATTTTGTGATGCACCAGAATCGACTACAAAAGAAATTGATTGATTAAATGATGCCTTACAAGTCAAGTTGAATTCTTCATCAATCATACAGCCCACTTCCTCTATAGTCTCTTCATGAGCTATAATTGCATCGTCCCTTGATGTGTGTGCTCTATTCACACCTCGAGCGCGTCCATGCATTCTGCCACGACCCCTTCTATATAATTCACCACCTCGGACAGGAGCACCACGTTGGAAAGTGTAATACTGCCTATTATGAATACTTTTGTGGCAAAATATTGCTTTGTGCCCCTTTTCATTACAATTCCAGCATTCTATGTTAAATGCGTTGTCTTGAGTCTTACTTACATCATCCAGTCGGATTTCCGCGTCAAGTAAAGCCCTTTTTGTCTTTTCTAAAGTTAAATTTTCGTTCATCGTTTCTAAAGCTGTTGTCACATTGTTATATTTTCCCGGTAATGCGAGTAGTAAATGTACCACTTTATCTGACTCGTCCATTTTAGACATGACATCGATATCGCTTATTAGCTTATCAAATTTCAGAAAGAAATCTTGCAATTTCTCACTATCCTCGCATCTCAATTCGATTAATTTCTTTTTTAAATTGTATTTATTCATAACACTTCTTCGATTGAAAATATTTTCTAAAGCGTTCATCATTTGTTTGGCACTTTTGCATCCTTTCACAATTTCTAGAAAATTATCGCCTATGCACTGCACAATTAGTGATCTCGCTTCTGCATCCTTCTTCTTTTCATCCGCCTTAACATCCTCACAGGCCAATATATCGCTAAGGCCTTTCTCCTCCAACAACAACTCTAAACGAAATTTCCAATTGTGAAAATTATTTCCATCTTCTAGACGATATATCACGTTCTGTATTTTTGCTTGTGCCATATTTTGGTTTTGGAAGCTTTCTGCTTCAACAATAAACTGTTGTTTTAATAAATTTTTACATTAAATATGAAGTTGTCAAAAAATATATTTTCGAAAATTTTCTAAATTTTTTATTCAAACCGCTAAAAAATTAGGAATATGGGGGAACCCATAACCTGTTAAATCCCTAATTTACCTTCTGCGTAGCTGGAAGTCTCCATATTCCTAAGTTTATTATACAAACAATATTTGCGTCCGTACAATTCTTTATTTCTTCATAAAGTAAAACTAACATGACAAGCAACATCAAATATCATCAAAGACAAAGTAGTCGACAGCATAAAACCTCATCAATCCTCGCTCGCAAGCTCGCTCGGATGGATAAACGTCTCGTATAAAATGGTGCGTTTTATGCGCTTGTTGTACAATCGACTATTTCCTACAGGTTGAAAAGAAGCGCGCGCTGTGCTCGCTGGCCACAGAGCAGGCGGCGGCGGCGGCGGCGGCGGCCGAGCAGGCGCGCGCGCTGCTCGCGCACGCCGCCGCCGAGCTCAAGCGACTGGACGACGACAACCAGCGTCTGCAGGCCCAGGTACACCGCCACCATTACTTCTAAGGCTCAATTCACACGTACCACAACCACACCACGTCGCAGCGTTAAAATGTGGTGTGGTTGTGGTTACGTGTGAATTGTACTATTCATTAACCATACAAAATATGCGCCCGACCACGTCGCGACCACGTCGTGTGGTTGTGGTTACGTGTGAATTGAACTATATTCATTAACCATACAAAATATGCGCCCGACCACGTCGTGTGGTTGTCGTGTGGTTGTGGTACGTGTGAAACAACCCTAATGCTCTTAAACCCACTAACGTAACTGCGACCGTTCACATTCCTAGATATATTCAATGGGGCTGTTCTTCCATTAATAAAAAAAAAAAATACGTGCACGTGTCTTTTAGGGCCGGAATAAAGTTCGCTTCTCGAGCACATTCACCGCTTTGAGTGAGAATGTGCGGTAAAAAAATTCTCCGATCATTCCTGTGAATAGCACCACTACTTGATGCCATTTTGGCATCTAAAACCGACTCTTGAGAATGCCCTGCTGTCCAATTCTATTACCCAAACAATCAGTCAGCTGGACTATTTTATTTTCTATCCATACCTCCGTATCCTATCCGTATTTTAACTAACGGTATACTTGATTGTATACAGATACAAGATCAGCAATCACTGGTGGTAGAGCTGTCGCTGCTTCGCCAAGAGAACGAAGAATTGACCATGACCGTGGCCAAGCAGACTTCCGTCATCGACAAGATGAAGAAAGACGCCGAGCAGATGCACGCCACGCCCAAATCTCCGTCGCTCATGCGAAAAACGCACAAATTGGGCAAAGAAAACTTACCCGCTGTCGTTTCTCCTCTCAGGGAGCGAAACCACTAAATTCTTGTTAGTATCCTGTTATAATCATGCAAAATTGTGTCAAGCTAAAAAAAAAAAAAATTATCAAATCTTAAATATTAATTTGTCGTTCTCAAGTCGATTTTATCTAATTTTTGATAAATTATTACGCCATTTCTTCAATTGTGAACCGTTTAGATAATGATTTTTATTTTTTATCGTTGTATAATTTCAATCTACATCTTTAGTATGGTCTCATTATTTAAGAAAATTATGAAGTGTACACACTCTTAACGTGATTAAGCTTGTGTGAAGTCTATCATCGATAGAATTTTTGTTATTGGCGCCCACTCTCAAAAGCATATCAGTAAATCTCTTTGGTACAAGAAATTTCCCGAGTGAAATAGTATACTTTTTAATGTATTATCAAGTACTTATAATTATGGTCCTTGGTATTATGCAGGATTTTGTTTTCCCATTATAACGAAATTTATTCCGTATTTCTGGTTGTTTGAAATTTGTATGAAAACGATTTGCAATCGTATTTTGTTATATTTGGACCCAATTAAGTTTGATGAATAGTATTATGAAAACCAAAGCCCAGTTCTTAGTTAAACTGTTTGTTATGAAATCAGTAAATCTATCATTATAATATTCCTATAATTTATAGAGTTAGGATACGTTTGTATGTTAATTTATTACAAAATTTAAATATTAATATTGTAAGTTATATTGTCCTCATGTAATTTGCGTGTGCAAAATAAATTTATGAGAAATTAGATCTATTATTTTCTGTTACTAAAACAGTGATTCCGAATCCCGGCTATGTACACACCCGAGCGAAACACATGGTTTGTGGTGTGTGACATGTTGTGTGTTGTATATACGATTCGTATCGCACGATGCAAGTTAGAAAATAATCAGTGATGATGATGGTAAGTGTATTGTTGTGTTGGCATTATAGTAGGGTTGCCATAAATCAATCAATCCCTTTATAAAAACCGGCCACGTGCGAGTCGGACTCGCGCACCGAGGGTTCCGTACAAACACTTTCCATCCCTAAGTGGTTAAGTTTGCACCTGGTATGTATAGCGCCCCATATAAATTAGGTGCAAAGTTAGGTATTAAAATATTAAAAAAAACTAATTACTAGATCTCGTTCAAAACAATTTTCGATAGTAATGTACATCATATGTTTTTTTTAGATTTTTCATTTTCTTATTTTAGAAGTTAGAGGGGGGGGGGCAACTTTTTTCCACTTTGGAAGCGTCTGTCACGCAAACTATTCGGTTTAGAAAAAAAATATTTTAGAAACCTCGATATCATTTAAAGATACCAGATACCCCACACGTATGTGTTTGATGAAAAAAAAATTTTTGAGTTTCAGTTCGAAGTATGGGGAGCCCCCAATATTTATTATTATTTTTTTAATTTTTGCATCAAAATCTTAATGCGGTTCACAGAATACATCTACCTACCAAGTTTCAACAGTATAGATCTTATAGTTTCGGAAAAAAATGGCTGTGACATACGGACGGACAGACAGACATGACGAATCTATAAGGGTTCCGTTTTTTGCCATTTGGCTATGGAACCCTAAAAATACGAACGTCGACCGGGACAAAGTACTGAACTGAACATCGGGACTCCACTCTTCAAACCGGGACGCATACACTACAGATGATATATTTTTTTAATGATAATAAATCTTCAGATTTAAGTTATACCTTTCACGGCTAGATTTCTTTACTGAGATATTAATAGGGTTTAACCGCAGATAAGTTAACAATTTTTAATATCAACGTCATCTATCATCAAATAAATTTACTATTATAGCTAGGTATAGTAGGTATTCTATTCAACGCTAGATGTCTAAGGTATTGAATAACAACGAGCGTCAATATCGACAACGATAATTTGTGTGTGGCCAGTCTGGACCCCAATAAATATTAAAATAAATAAATAGAAACATCCATGACCCAAGGACGAATATTTGTGCCTGGGTCATGGATGTTCTATGTATTTAAGTATTTATTTATCTATATAAGTATGTATATCGTCGCCTAGTACCCATAACACAAGCCTTCTTGAGCTTAATTTGGGACTAGGTTGATTTGTGTGAGGTTGTCTGATATTTATTTATTTATTTATTTATTTATGACCCAAGGACAAATATTCGAGTTCATCACACCAATAAACCGTATACAAACCTAGGTTACCGTAAGATGCCCGAATAAAGCGGAAAAAAAAAACATTTTCATCTTTTTAAGTTACACAAAAATCTGTTTTTTTTTCTAGTTATGGTAACTATTCACAAAAAATCAGATGTAAAAAACATCATCCATTACTCATTGCCCAAGCCGGTATTCCAACCTTCCGGGACGGTCGGCTCCGTTTCAGGTAACTTGACTAGTTGGGCGGTTAGTAACAATGCTAACCAACAACTTGGTTAGTTTGGTTTATCGATTCGTATATATTTTTTCTTAAGTACGAGGTTGATTGATCGTTTTTTTTTTCTTAACTATTTGGGTTGGTGTCAGTACTAACATTGATATCAACGCTCTCTAGTGGTTATCAGCCGAACTATTGTAGTTTTATCGTTTCTACCTTGAATATATTGTTTTTACTAGCGGCCATTTGTCCAGCTTATTCTTTTTATTCGATTATATTTATTTATTATTAAACCATGGTTTCTAATTCACGAACAAAACAATCTAGATCTACAAAAAATGTATCGCTCAAAACGGACTTGGGCACTTTTCTTTAAATCTTATTTGGTTCCATTTGACTAAAAAAAATCCCTTGTTCCTTTTGTAATATTAGGATTCAATAAATAAAAAGCAGATGAATAAAAAGGCATATCAGTCTTACATTTCATTTATTTATTAATTTACAAAATTATGAAAGCTGCTAAGCATTCGCTGCCTAATGCAACCAATAAATCATTTGGCAAGAGATCGTACCGAGGAGTAACAGACTTCTCTAGTCTTATCCTCCCACGAGTACAAAAAGTCTTAAAAAATATCTATCTAAGCAGGAACCTAAAACATAAATTATCGTGTACAAAATTCACTCTTTGGAATTATCAGACTTAAAAACAAATCACATTTATTGTGTAGATATGGACATCGACATACAAGCATGCATGTAATCTTAAACAAGGACAACCCATTCCCAATTGCCAGTTTATTCTTACTCCCACTAGCTCTGACTAAATTATGACAAATGTGACTAGGCGCTATTGTTTTAATTTGTTGATATTTTATTAAACACAACAATTCAACAACGCTAAAAGTATACAGGAATAAATACATCTTACGTGAAACTTACTAGAAATGCTTTGGTTTCAAACAATTCGGTGGGCGCCCTTGAACTCGTACTCCTTACATAGTAATCTTATACCTAACTACATGATGATTCGTTAAGATCTTTCAATAATTATGGGAAAGTTATACTTATTAATACTTATTAATTATGTACTGGTGGAAAAGTACAAATCACAATACATTAAATTGGTGGATAATGGAGATCAATATTTCAGTTTGAGTATTCAAGTGAGAATCGCGATCAGTCTCATTGGAGTGCATAATTTATTATAAAAAATTCTAAATTTCATCTATTCCATAAAAAACCTTATAGACGTCGTAGTATTCTATTCACCTACTGGTCCGTTCGGCGACGTGAGCCGTCACCGACATTTATCGAATTTGAATCCGGTCATCAGTACTATCGATAATATCGTTCCTCACGAAAAGTAAAAGAAAACAAATCAACATTTTTACAAGTCTACCTAAATACGTGCACATGTTCATGCGTGCAATAAAAACAATAAGAAAATAATTGAGTATCAGAAGCGGTGGAGACGTCTCACCGGCCAAACCGTAACAAACTTCGGGCGTCCAATTAGTCGACGTGAGCGTACCGCGGCACGATGTCCTCACGGATGAGCAGGTCGCAGGCCGGCAGCCCGTGCAGCGGCAGCAGGTCTTGGCCGACGGCGATCAGCCCGGTCTCGGGCCCCGGCAGGTGCCCGTGCCACACGTAGTAGTAGAACAGCTGCTGCATGGCCGCCATGAACCGGCGCTGCTCCACCACCTCCGAGTCGAACGTGCCGAGGATGGCCTCCACGTCGCAGCCGACGGCGGCCAGCCCCGAGCCCGCGCCCGGAGCCCCCGCAGCCCGCGCCGCGCCGCCGCCCGCGCCCGAGCCCTGCACCACGTACAGCGGCGCGCCCAGCCGCAGCCGCGCCAGGCTCACCAGCGGGCACAGCGTGCGCACCGACGAGATCAGCTCCACCAGGCCCGAGTACGTCTTGTTGAAGTGTTCGAACACCGCGGCGGTCAGCTTCTTGTCGCCGAGCACGCTGTCGTTGGCGTAACCCTCGACGAGCTCGGCGGTCCAGTTGAGGTGCTTCTTCCGCAGCAGATCCGAGTGACCCGAGTGCGAGGTGGTCCCGAACACGATCGGCTTGAACGCCTTCTCCTTTCCGGTCTCCTTCGACTCCTTCTGGGCGTCCCAGCTCTCGTACGCGTGGAGCCGGAGCAGGACGCCGTCGAGGACGAGCCAGGAGTGCCCGATCTCACCGCTCTTCGGCAGCGAGTCTACGTCTGTTCCGAGCCACTTGTCGGGCACGGCGGTCATCACGGCCGTCGGGTTCATGCGGCGGAGGCATGCGGCGTCGTTGCATCTGCTGTTCTGTTTGAATTGCTCGTTGTTCTTGTACGCCTGGTCCAGGGGCTCTCCGGGGAAGATTACGGAACTGGATGACAACCAGACTCTCGAGTACAGCTTCTGAGCCTTCGTTATGGTGGTCAGCGCGGCCGTCAGCGTCGCGCCGGCTCTGTGGCCGAGCAGCGTCACCGAGTCGGGATCGCCCCCGAAGTGTACGATGTTCAGCTTCACCCATTGTAGCGCGACTAGGAGGTCGCCGAGTCCGTAGTTGCCGGAGGTGGCCGGGTATCTCGACTTGGAGAGAATGTCTAGAGCCAGGAAGCCGAAAGGGCCGAGTCGGAAGTTGGGTCGCACGAACACGACCTCCTTGGTGCGGGCGTAGAGCGCGGACGGCTGCGCGGGGCTGACGCCGCCGGCGAGCGAGTTGGCTCCGATCAGCACGACCACGGGCAGGCGGGAGTCGTACCTGACGTGCGGAGTGACCACGTCGAGGGTCAAACAGTCCTCTTCTCCTATTATGGTGTTGTTCTCTAAGAATTGCATGCAGAGCGGTCCCGGCTTGTGATTCTGAAGAGTGTCGTTCCAGCACATCGATATGTTGTTGAGTGGTTGAGCATAGGTGAATCTCTTTTCTTCGATCGGGGGCACGGCGTAAGGAATGCTGTAGAATTTGTAAACGCCTTCATCCAAGATGCTGTAAAAAAAAAACATTTGTTTATTGTCTCAATTTCACTCCTTCTGGCGATGCTGCCAACACTGGTGTGTATGCCGACAAAGCAAGGATACTGACCCTTCGACGGGCCCGCAAGAGGATATGGTGGTGATGTAGCGTCCGAGTCGCAGCGGGCGCTCCTTGGGCGGGCCGGCGCTGGCGCCCACGATGACGCCGATGATGACGCCCAGCAACACCAGCAGCACCACCGCGCCCACCACCAGGTCGTCTGTGGAACACGGAAACAATACTCATATCTGGTTTCTACAGTTTGGTCAGTTCGTTTCTCCCGACAGAACTGTGAAACATCAGTGCGATGATAACACGAATAAGTACAATTTTCTGAATAAATAATTATTGTGTTACAGTGAAACTAAAATCCTAGATAAGACAATAACTAAACATCTGGGAAGCATAGGTTGGCTTCGAGAGTTTAGTGCTACTAGAACACAAAACACACATTTAAATACTAAATATGAAAAAGTTAGCAATACATCACTACTACTATAATGAAGTGCAGACTTGACGTTATGGGGTTACCGAAATTCCGAACACCTCCTAAAGGATTACGTAGGTATGTTTGTCGTTAAAATGGAACCCTTATAATATCACTTTCTTGTTCATCTGCATGTCTGTCCAGAGATATAAATATAAATTAAGTACCTTTTCTCAGGAACCGGTTGAGTTATCTTATCAAGTTTTAATTTATACTAGAAGTGTTAAAAAAAATGAAGCTAAGTAAATCTCTTAAGGAAGTTAATTTATTTTTTAATTTCACCCCAACTTGTCAATCCTTTTCTGAGAAAAGGTTGTTTATATGAGTAGTAGGGATTCGCCGATACTACGATACGGGGCGGACGGGCCTGATGGGCGGCATCCAGGGCGGATATGGCGGACCACCAAACCTAAAAAAAAAAAAAAAAAAAAAAAAAAAAAAAAAAAAAAAAAAAAAAAATAGCCCCCTACTTAGAGCGTTTGGAATAGGTCCCAGGACGCTCAGACAGCTCTGTCAAGACTTACAGAACGCCCTACGCTAACAATGCAACACCTTCCCCGACCCATCGACCCTTTTCTATTGTCTATCCGAGCTCGGGTTTTATTGCCCTCTCGGACGCCGAGCTCACTTTTATTACGGTCTACTATTGTTTCCCTCTTTTATATTTCTCTTTGGCTACAACTGTCTACAACTTCCTTTGCAAACGGTATACATCTTTTAAGAACATTCTTTAGGTAAAGCTGGACAAATACCTAAACATCTCATACCTAAACTATCAGACTAGGTCCGTCACCTTGGTTCTTATTGGAATCGCTGTTTCAACGCAGCCTGTCTCACATCGTGTCTTTACTCCAGGTTTCTTACTACGTGATATGTGCTACGGTGTACGTATCACTAATCTAAGCTAACCTATGCTAGATCACAATTCTAACCTAACCTAACCACCTAAGCTACAGGACTACGCCCAGCTAACGCAGGATACGTTACTTGACTACTTAACTTCAGGTAGCCTTACTTCAAAGTATGTCTCTTGTTACTCACTACATATGCTGCATATGGAACGTTGTTCTATTTATATATTTTATCTTGTTCAACTTAACATTACTTCTAACTTAACTATCACTTAACTTCAAAAACTAATTTTGAAGAACTGCTTTATATACTTACCTACTTAAAACCAGCTACGAGCACAGCACAGTTGTTTTGGTCTTAAGAACGCTGTTCTAGCCTAACCTAACCTTGCATAAATTTGACTACGTACTCAATGTTACTTTCATTTCTTTTTTGTAATAACCGACTTCAAAAAGGAGAAAGTTCTATGTAAAAATATTGCATGTAGCATAAGGATAATACGAATCTAATCTTACAATAGTAATGCGGTATTTTATACAGTAATAACTGCTTCAAAACTATACTAACTTATTTAAGCTGTAAGTTAAAAATACGAGTTCTATTTTTGCATATTTATTTATTTCGTCAAATATTATGTTCTTGAATAGATGCTTAAGAAAATACCTGAATAAACTTTGTAACTTGTACTAACGTGTATTTGTAGTAGGCTGAACTAAACTCGTTGATTTTTTAATTTGTTTGTTGGGTCCATATTGTTTGTAAAGATTTATTATAGGTTTCTTCTCCGAATCATCAAAAGATTCGAAAGTCTATTATATATTTTATTACTGTTTGTTGGTGGCTGTTGGGCGCGGTACAAACTAGTCGAAACGTGATTTTAACGGTAATCTATTGTCACATCCTTATAAAAGCCGATGGACAGTGACGATCTATAAGTATTCAGAACCGAGTCGTGCTTGTTACCAGAGCTCTCTCAGTGTACAGTGACATAGTGTTGAATCGTGCTACAGTGCTTATAAAAAATGGCAAATGTAAGTATGTACTATTTTTTATAAAATATGTATGTAGTATTTTTATGTACTATTTGTTTAACAGTGTTTTTTTTTTTCTGTAACTTGTGTTCATCGTGTTACTTGTTAAGTGTGTTAATCGGATGTATAACTTATTGTTGAATATTGTTACAGTTCACGGAAAACACTTTCAAGAATTTTTATTACCCTGAACCTGAACATGATGATTCAGGGAGTGATGAAGAAGGCACACTCGGTTTTAAAGTGAAACAAGCCATAGCGAAGAAACGTCCTGCAAATAGTATCGAGAGTTTCTTTGAAAAACCGCAGAAAAAAGTGAAACCAGTGAAGAGATCTTCCAGTGTGTCGCAAAGTTCCCATACCGGTGTTGCTTACCTATCTTCGGGTAAAGACGATGCTGCGTATGCATCACACCTTATTAAGATAGAAATATACGATCTTGAAAAAGTTAGGAACATCGCACCAGAAGAGCACTGGAAGCACGCCGATGTGAGATTAAAATCTTACATCTCAACTGAGCAAGATCCACAGCTTGAGACTGTCCGTGATGTGATATACAACATAACGAAAGACATAGCTTCAAAGGACACTTGCGTGAAATATTTTATAAACAATACGAAAAAGTAAACTAAGTGTTTGTGTAGTTTTAATACTAGGTTAAAACTGTATTTATTATATAAGACATTAGATAATATTTTATAACATACCCTTGTGTACTACTAGTATTATATATTTCTTACTGCTTAAACAACAACTTTTTGTTATTCAAAATTGTTAAGACTCGTTTTATAACCACATGTTGTAATTTGTTTTGTAGCCTAATCATATTGATCTATTTCCCTTTGCAAATGTATAAAACTCTCCACCCTTTAATATAAAATCACTAAGCTACGTTTGTTATTTTAAGGAAAAAATTTGTTGTAATGTAATCACTATTTTCTTAGACACATCTCACGATGGACTGTTTAAGCTGTGATGTTTACGATTCCGAGCTCGTCAGGCTATGCGAAGAAATTGAAAGTGATCAAGAAATGTATGAGATCGGGGAATTACTAAGCCAGCTGCATAGTCAAGGGTGAGTACTCTTGTTCCAACCTGTTATATTGTTTATTGATATTGTACTTGTATATTTAGACATGCAATTTAAACAGTTTATTCTTGTTCAAACTTGTACAAAACCATTGACCAGTGTCATTGAGTTGTTGCCTTTTTATGGCTCAGTTTCATTGTTCTCTGTTGGGTGGGGATCCTGGAAGGTTCTTTATAAGCGACGTCTCTGGTGTAGAAATCATTCTTTATTCCAGTTACTGTGTTTGTGCTAGTACTGTGTCTGTGTATTGTACAAAATACTGTTTTAAAAATGGTGCTTGGATACTTTCATATGGGAACTAGTTTAACCCACGACAAAATTGCAGTTTTAAGCAAAGGATTCATTTTAAAAGTATTTCATAGAAACATAAGATTGTGGTATATTGACAATCAATTACCTCAGGCGCTTTTGGAAGATGAAGATATTATACCCTATTACACACCATGTGATGGGCATATCAATAAGTCGATGCATAACTTGTCATCAGATGTCATTGATGGGGTTTTAACAATGCAGGCATATTGCCAGCAATGTCGAAAAAACTTAAGTTAGTATAATGATAATAATTTAATCATTGTTTTGAAGTTTTAAATCTTGTATTAAATACTAACGTTTCACTTTTTCTATTACAGATCTAACCAAGTAGGACTGGGGAGAAAAAGGACAGCTACAAGTACGGGTGCAGAAGTACCAGTGAAGAGAAACTACCCTTCCAACAGTCGTGATATGTCTACATCCTCAAGCGAAGAACCATTATCCGATGTCAATGTAAGTACAAAAAATAATTCTGAAATTGAATGTTCGGTGTGTAAAAAGTTCGTGTCAAAAAGATATTTTGGTAACCATTTAAATAGTAATATTCACAAAAATAATGTGTTGAGATCCGATAGTGAATATGTTAATGTCCAATTAATTGAAAATGCATTCAAAAACAGAGTCGCTACTTACAGAATATTATTTAATGAAATGGATCACCAACCTCTTGATCCCGAAACTATTTTACAAAAACACAAGGATAAGATCTTTACATTATTAGATCGTTCACTTAACAAACATCACGCTTTAAAAGTAAATTTTATTCTTAATGCAAATTTTACACAAGATACCAAACAATTAAATAATACATTTGATTTCCAATTAAGTAATAGTATTGTTGATATCAGCACTGATAAAGCTGCTGTTTTTACGTCCCTAGTAAATGAAATTGTGATAAGGTTGTCAAACTTTGAAAGAAAAGATAGTGGGTGGAGTTTAGTAACATTTAATCATATCGATCTCAATATTAACAAATATAATCCATTACGCGGCTCTTCTTTTATCGAATTACCTCGTGATATAAAGAATAAAAAAGCGGTTATTAATGTAAAAAACAATGACCATGAGTGTTTTCGATGGGCTGTATTGTCTGGTTTATACGAACCCAAAAGTCATTCAAATATGGTCAGTTCATACATATTACATAAGAATAAATTGAACTTTGAAAATTTAACTTTTCCATTTAAATTGGGAGATATCCATAAATTTGAAAAAAATAATGATATTAGCATTAATGTATTTGGTCTCGAGTACAACTCTCAAAACAAAAAACACGATGTTATAGGCCCACTACATTTAACTAAATTAAAAAAGTCTAATCACTTAAACTTGTTGTACATAACTAAAGATAACCAAGGACATTATTGTTTTATCAAAAATTTATCGAGGTTAGTGTCTAAGCAATTGTCAAATGCACAACATGCTGTTCATATTTGCGATGGTTGCTTAATTAAATTTACATCACACGAGAGACTAAACCAACATCAAAAAAACGACTGCTTCCACGTATGCACAAACTTACCATCCGAAAAAGAAGACACAAGAAATTGGTTTAACGAATATGTTCCATCGAATCAAGTTACTTTTAATAATTATGAACGACAATTAAGAGTACCTTTTGTTGTATACGCTGATTTTGAGGCATTTTTAAATCCAATTCAATCCTGTTCTAACAACCCCAGTACATCTTCTACTACCAATATTCAAAAACATGAAGTTTATAGCTTCGGTTACTATATTAAGTGTTCTTATAATGACAAGTTATCTGTGTACAGAACATATACAGGTGAAGACTGTGCAAAAACATTTATGAAAGTCATAAAAGAAGATTTAGAAACTATTTGTAAAAGTAATGCGTTTGCTAAAACTTCTTTCCCTCTAACAGATGCTAATAAGGTAGACATTATGCAAAGCCATGCTTGTTATATTTGTGATAGAAATTTGAATGATGACTCAACCGTTTCTTATAATTATCATACTGGACTTTACGAAGGCGTTGCACATAAATTTTGTTCTGAAAAATACAAACCACCCAATTTTGTACCTGTATTTTTCCATAATTTGAGCAATTACGATAGTCATTTTATTGTACATGGACTTGGTCTTGAAGATGGTGACATAGAACTAATCCCACAAAATAAAGAAAAGTATATTTCGTTTTCTAAGTCTTTACAAGTGAATAATCGTGTTGTAAAATTGAGATTTGTCGATTCTCTTAAATTTATGTCGAGTAGCTTGGATAAATTAGCTAAAAACTTGACTACTGACCAATTTTACGAATTGAAATTGAACTTTCCTCGTGAAGAAGACTTTAAACGTCTAATACGGAAGGGTGTCTATCCATATGAGTACATGACTTCGTATGATTCACTGAAATTAACTTCGCTTCCTACACAGGATCAATTCTATAGTTCTCTTACTGACAGTCACATTTCCGAAAACGATTTCCTACATGCTCAAGATATTTGGTCTCATTTCCAATGCAAAAATATGGGGGATTATTCCAATCTTTATCTGAAAACAGATGTTTTATTACTAACTGACATATTTGAAAATTTTAGAAATGTGTGTCTTAAGACATATGGTTTAGATCCCGCCCATTATTATACCGCGCCTGGAATTTCCTTTGATTCGATGTTGAGGACTACCAAAATAAGTTTAGAACTTTTAACAGATGTCGACAAAATAGCTTTTATAGCGAAAAACATTCGAGGAGGGATTTCCCAATGTAGCAACAGACATGCAAAAGCAAATAATACATTTATGGAAGACTATGATCCAAATATTCCTTCATCTTTTCTCATGTACTTAGACGCAAATAATCTCTATGGGTGGGCTATGTCACAATGTCTTCCGTCTGGCAAATTTGAATGGGTAAATAAAGATACCGATTTCAATGTTTCAGACGATGCTGAATATGGGTTTATATTAGAAGTTGATCTAGAGTACCCCAAGGAATTACATGACTCTCATTCAGATTTGCCGTTCTGTCCAGAAAATGTATGTCTAGGTGATTCTAAAGAAAAAAAATTGATTCCCAATTTAAACAATAAATATAATTATGTATTACATTACAGAAATCTTAAACAATGTTTAAAAAATGGGTTGCGTTTAGTGAAAATCCATCGTGTGTTGAAGTTCAAACAATCTACTTGGTTAAAAAGTTACATAGATTTGAATACCCGAATGCGTTCGCTGGCGACATCTGATTTTGAAAAAGATTTCTTTAAACTTATGAATAATTCTGTTTTTGGTAAAACAATGGAAAATGTCACGAAACGTGTGAATGTTAAATTATTAAGTCACTGGGAAAATCGCGGAAAATCCCAAGGGGTACAGTCCTTAATATCTAAACCTGAATTTCATAGTTTATCAATATTTTCTGAGAATTTAGCTGCTGTGCAATTGAAAAAAACAAAAATCTTTTATAACAAACCAATTTACCTTGGATTCTGCATTTTAGATCTATCGAAAACTTTAATGTACGAATTCCACTACAATTATATGAAATACAAATATACGGAAAATCTCAAGCTCCTTTACACGGATACTGATAGCTTAATATATGAAATAAACACTGCTAACTTTTATGAGGACATTAAATCTGACCTGAACTTGTATTATGATACATCTGATTACCCACCCAACAATGCATATGGTTTACCATTACTAAATAAAAAGAGGTTAGGTTTTTTTAAAGACGAAAATAATGGCAAAATTTTGAAAGAGTTTGTTGGTCTTAGATCAAAAATGTATGCCTTAGATGTTCAAAATAGTGGTATTATATCCAAAGCTAAAGGAATAAACAAGTGTGTTACCAAAAAATTAACCCTTAACGACTATAAAAGTTGTTTATTTGATAGAAATATACAACATGCTCAAATGTTACGATTCCGATCAATAAAGCATGTTTTATTTACGCAAAATGTCAATAAAATATCATTATCTTACAACGACACAAAACGATATTTATTGAAAAACACTTCGGATACTCTTGCGTGGGGTCATTATAGAATACCTCATAATTCTTAAAAAAAAAAAAAAAAAATACACGGAACATTCAATTTTCATATTTATTTTTTGTACATAATATTGTATTTTAGGATGTTTTTTTTTTAATTTTTAAGTTTTGGCAATAAAATTATTGGCGAAAAATATGTTTTTGTAAATTTTTATGTGATTTATCTAGAATAATATAAATATTAAAAAATATTTAGCAAAATTTTTGTTTTTTTTTTTATTTGTTACCCCATTTTTTTTTTATTTAAAATTTATTTAAAAAGCTATGGTCTAGAAATTTTCTCATTTGAAGTCAATCCGTTAACATATGAACACACATATTTAAAAATTTATAATGATTCATTTTAACCACCCTTTCACTACAATAGTAGCGGGTCCAAGTGGGTGTGGTAAAACTCAGTTTGTTACCAATTTTTTAAACAATGCAAAAGAAGTATGTAATGTTGAATTTGATGAAATTATTTGGTGTTATGATGAAATGCAACCTTTGTACAATCTGGAAAATGTAAATTATAGCCAAGGAATACCAGATTTTTCTTTATTTGATGGAAAAAAGCCCAAGCTTCTCATAATTGATGACTTGATGAGAGAATCGGATGGACGAATCGTTGATATTTTTACAAAAGGAAGTCACCATAGAAACTTAAGTGTTTTTTATATTACTCAAAACATATTTCATCAAGGCAAAGGACAACGTGATATTTCATTGAATACCAGCTATATTGTATACTTCAAAAACCCGAGGGATAAAACACAAATTCGCTACTTGTCACGACAAGTTTATCCGGAGAACCCAAAATTTGTAGATGAAGCCTACAAAGATGCCACTAAAGATGCTCATGGTTACCTTATGATTGATCTGAAGCAAAATACCGATGACATATGTCGTTTTAAAACTAAAATATTTCCTTTTGATGGGCATTGTACCGTATATGTTCCCAAGAAAGGGTTTAAATACGACAAGAATCAACACGTTTTAATCAGTTCCAAATAATGCATCCAAGAGTACACACATATAAACATTTACTTGAAGCACTGCAGTTACTTAAACCAAAGTATCGCACAGCGTTGCTAAAATCTTGTGAAGATGAAGAAATTAATATTATTTGTGAGTGTATTTATAACGTTTTAAAAGGGAAAATACCACTGGAATCAAAAGATAAATCAAAACTAAACAAATATAAAGACACATTACGAAAACTAGTTTCGAAAGGGAAACACAAATTGAGGAAAACTGTTATTATTCAAAAAGGAGGTGCATTTCTACCTATTATATTAGGTGCAGTTTTAAGTGCCTTAGTAAGCTCCGTAACATAAAATAAAATGGAAAACACAAAAAAAATGTTGTTAGTTGAACCAGACTTTATTGAAAGACTCAAACGAAATGATAGCCAACCCGAAAATGTATCATCTCGCCTAGACGGAGAGATGCAAAAAATCCTGAAGAGTAAAATTAATGATCGTGAAAAGTGGGCATTATATTCTCAAGCACTACAACGATTTTTGCACTTTATTGAATCAGATCGAAAACCATTTAAAATACCAATAGTGATGGAGGGGTTTGATCAACTCAACGATGAAAGTAAGGATTTAAACTTAAAAGTAAACAAAAAGGAGGAGGATGAAAATTATGAATCAGTTGCAAATAAAACACTACCAGATGGTGATGTTTCTGCAGTTACTGCAGCTACACCGTCTGGTACAAAAAATCCAGAAACTGTACTATTCAGTCCATCTCGTATTATAGATAATTTACCAAAATCATATGAGAAAAAAACCAGAACATTATTGACTTGTATTGTGTCAAGCAGACCAAAAATATGGTGGAAAACAAATGGTGAAGTTGTAATAAACAATCGAACTATTCCAAACAGCAATATTCTCGATCTGGTAAGCGATACGGTTAGATCTCTTAAACGCCCTAAGCCAACAGGATGGGAAGAGTTTGCTTTATTTTTAAGAGATATAAAAGTTCCTACGTCTTGTATAGGTAATCCTACTAATCTAGAATTTATAAATAAACCTCAATCGAGTGAACCTCACGCATCATCTGCTCCATCAAGTGCTCGATCGTCATCGTCATTTAAAGACACAAGCGCCAGTACACCTCTTTCAAGTGTACTGCTCAAGGCAAACAAAAAGAAACTAGATTGGGAAAGATGGAGCCCTTATTAGACATTCATGCAATATACTACGATGTATCTAATCCAGCAGGCTACAGTAGTTTAAATAAATTAAGTAAACAAATGAAAGGACGAATGAACAAAGACGAAGTAAAGAACTGGTTACAATCTCAAGAAACGTACACACTGCATAAACCGGTTCAAAGGCGATTCACAAGAAATAGATACGTCTTATCTAACTTTAATGAACTCTGGCAAGCTGATCTGAGTGATATGGGTACTTACAGTCAATATAATGATGGATACAAATATATTCTGTGTGTTATTGATGTGTTCAGTAAATATGCTTTTGCGAGAGCTATGAAAAAGAAAGATGCCACAACCGTTATAAATTGTTTTGAAAGCATATTTACTGAAGCCAATTCTACTCCTCGTCACATCCAATCTGATAAAGGCACCGAATTTGTTTCAAAGGCAGCAAGGGATTACTTTAGGAGCAAAAACATTAACTACTATACTACTAACAATCCTGACATTAAAGCAAGTATAGTAGAAAGGTTTCAAAGAACTCTTAAAATGAAAATGTGGCGTTACTTTACTCATAAGAATACATACAAATATATAGATATTTTGCAAGAACTTCTTTATTCTTATAATCACAGTTATCATTCTAGTATTAAAATGCGCCCTATCGATGTAAATTTTGATAATATCATGACTGTTTGGTGTAATTTGTATAACAGAAAAAAGGATAGACAACTTACTTTGGAAATCACAAAACTAAATGTTGGTGATCATGTTAGAATTACTAAATATAAACATATATTTCAAAAGGGTTACGAAACTAATTGGAGTGACGAAATATTTAGAATTGATTCAATAATAAACCGCTTTCCACGAGTTGTGTATACGTTAAGAGATTTAGAAGGTGAGCCTATCGTTGGTACATTTTATTCTAAGGAATTACAAAAAGTGACTTATCTCCCCTCCATTGATTATAAAATTGATAAAATAATACGCTCACGTGGGGTTGGTGCCAGAAAAGAAGTACTAGTGAAGTGGCGAGGTTATCCTAACAAATTTAATTCTTGGATACTCGCTTCAAGCTTAAAAAAAATATGAGTGAAAACAGCTTTTATATTACATTGTTAAGTAACAGTTCCTCGGACTACTATACCGATAATACGACTGCACACTTCTTAACCAAATTACCCAGGAGTATAAAGTTGGAAGGAGAATGGGTAGTTGGCTTAGTAGAATTTCAATACCCTTGTTCAATGTACAATGTTCAAGATCATGAAAATATGATTTATTTAAAAAAGAAAGTAGTGTCACCCACTGACAAGATAGCCAAAATTGTAGATATAAAAACTCATATACCAGCAACTACATATGACAACGTTGACCATTTTATTCAAGCTTTTAATGACAACCCACAACTGAAAAATAATGTAAAGTTTAGATATGATAATCTAACCAAAATGGTTGGGGTAGCAACAATTAATAACGATATAACTTCTCTTATAACAACCCCAATACTAAGTCTACAGTTAGGTTTTAAACCGAAAACAAATTTACGGCAAGTTTCATTTGGTAAAAATCCTGTTAATTTGTATTTGGGCTTACCATCACAATTATTTGTTTATACAGACATCATACAACCACAGGTAGTTGGTGATGTTATAACTACGTTGCTTAGAATAATACCATTAGATCCAACAGAATTCCATTATGGAGCATATAAAACACACATTTTCTCACCCGCTCATTATGTACCTGTTTTACGTAGAGAATTTGATACTATGGAAATAGATATAAGAACAACTACCGGTGCAAGAGTGCCATTTCAATTCGGAATTTCCTGCGTGAAACTACACTTTCAACGGCTAAGATGAATTATAAAAGATCATCTCACTCTTGTCCCTACGATCATTATTATACCCATCAAGCTGGTTCTGGTATAGGAATTGTCTATAAAGGTGTTCCGTTTCAGCGAGGGCATGGGATTGGAAGTTTTTTGGGGGGACTGTTTAGGTCAGTAATTCCTTTGTTGTCTAGTGGTTTTAAAACTGTTGGAAAAGAAGCGTTGGATGCGGGGGTTGGTTTGTTATCTGATATGGTAAATTCACACCCTATAGATAGTTCAGTTAGGTCTCGATTTAAAGAAGCTAGTGCTAACTTAAAAAGAAAAGCTGATGAAAAGATCGATTCTCTGATGTCGGGATCTGGGTATAAAATGTCAACTAAGAGACGGGAACCTCTCATTACCTTGAAAGCATCGCGCCGAAGAGGAGCTAAGAGAAATAAATATAGTGACGATATATTTTCAAAGTAAATCATGTCATTCCTACACAATCATTCGTGTGAATGTGCAAAATCTGAGTTAGATATATTTGCCCTGCCTTCGACACAGACAAGTATTGAGAGTGGACAGTGGGTTCATTATAAACCAATCTCATCTTTAAGTGATGATGGTCCTATTGAGTTTCAAGTCCCCGGTTCAGGTGATGACTACATTGACTTATCACATACATTATTACATATAAACGCCAAAATATTAAACCAGGATGGTACAAAGTTAAAGCCTGATACTCAAGTTGCCCCCGTTAATAATTGGTTGCACTCCCTTTTTAATCAACTTGACGTATATTTAAATCAAAAACTAATCTCGCCACCAAACAACACATATGCTTACCGTGCTTACATGGAAAATCTACTTAACTATGGACCAGCCGCTAAAAAAACTCACCTTACTTGTGGGTTATGGTATGAAGATACAGCACATTATATGGACACCGTTGACGCAAATAACAAAGGATTTCACAAAAGGATGGAATTTGTTACAGATAGTAAACAAGTTGAAATGATTGGACATTTACATGGTGATATGTTTAACCAAGAGAAGTTTCTAGTGAATGGTGTAGAAATGCGTGTTAAGTTAGTGCGATCAAAAGAATCGTTTAATCTTATTTGTCACCAAGATAAGAAATTTAAGGTACAAATAATGGACGCTAGTCTCATAATAAGAAGAGCTAGAATCAGTCCAAGTGTTTTGTTAGCTCATCAGAAAGTGCTAGCATCAACAACTGCAAAATACCCTATCACAAGAGCAGAAGTAAAGGTACTTACAATACCGTCAGGAATACAGGGTAAAACTTTAGATAACATATTTCTTGGACAAGTACCTAAAAGATGTATAATTGGTTTTGTATCAAATTCATCGTTTAATGGTAATTTTGCATTGAACCCTTTCAATTTTCAAAATTATAATATGAACTCTTTTAGTTTATTTGTAGATGGTCATGAAATTCCTTCTAGAACATTACAACCATCATTTAGTTCTGGTTTAATAGCATCAACATATCATACTCTATTTTCTGGGACTGGTATTCACTTCCACAATGAAGGTAATGCAATAAGCAGAACCGATTACGGGGAAGGTTACTGTTTGTTATGTTTCGATTTGACGCCTGACCTGTCAGCCAGTTCTACCTCACACTGGAACCTTGTAAGACACGGAAGTGTTCGGATAGAAGTTCGTTTTGATAATGCCTTGAGCACTACTATTAACTGTATTGTGTACGCTGAATTTGATAATGTTATTGAAATAAACAAAAATCGTGATGTATCTGTAGATTACAACAGTTAAAATAAATATAAATACAGTGAAATTAACAATTAATCTCATTTCTTCTTAATCTGTGTTTGTAACATCATCGATGAATGTATACATATTTTATTTATTATGGATACTAATGAAATTCAATATTGTATGAAAAAAATTAACCCTAGATTTAAATCAAATGTTTTTGCTGCTAACCGAATCCCTATTTGGGTTGCTCGTCCAGTTTTTATTGTAAGCAATTTGGACCCTGATTCGAAACCAGGTTCCCATTGGGTTGCAATGCATATTGATGCTAAAGGTGTAGGGGAATACTTTGACTCATTTGGTCGGAAACCTACTGGTTATCATAAGTTATTTTTGAATAGAAATGCAAAACGGTGGTTTTATAACCAAAGACCACTTCAAAATCATTTTACTTCAGTTTGTGGCGAATATTGTTTAGTTTATTTATATTTTAAGTATCAAGGAAAAACTATGAGCGATTTATTGAGTTTGTTTTCTGAGAATTCTCTTTGTAACGATTTAATTTTAAGAAATATGTTTAAGTCAATTTTTGTGAAATAAAACAATATATATATACTAAACTGATTTTTTTAATAAATAATACCTTAATTATACCTTATTTACCTAAAAATAGTGATTACATTACAACAAATTTTTTCCTTAAAATAACAAACGTAGCTTAGTGATTTTATATTAAAGGGTGGAGAGTTTTATACATTTGCAAAGGGAAATAGATCAATATGATTAGGCTACAAAACAAATTACAACATGTGGTTATAAAACGAGTCTTAACAATTTTGAATAACAAAAAGTTGTTGTTTAAGCAGTAAGAAATATATAATACTAGTAGTACACAAGGGTATGTTATAAAATATTATCTAATGTCTTATATAATAAATACAGTTTTAACCTAGTATTAAAACTACACAAACACTTAGTTTACTTTTTCGTATTGTTTATAAAATATTTCACGCACGTGTCCTTCGAAGCTATGTCTTTCGTCATGTTGTATATAACATCACGGACAGTCTCAAGCTGTGGATCTTGCTCAGTTGAGATGTAAGATTTTAATCTCACATCGGCGTGCTTCCAGTGCTCTTCTGGTGCGATGTTCCTAACTTTTTCAAGATCGTATATTTCTATTTTAATAAGGTGTGATGCATACGCAGCATCGTCTTTACCCGAAGATAGGTAAGCAACACCGGTATGGGAACTTTGCGACACACTGGAAGATCTCTTCACTGGTTTCACTTTTTTCTGCGGTTTTTCAAAGAAACTCTCGATACTATTTGCAGGACGTTTCTTCGCTATGGCTTGTTTCACTTTAAAACCGAGTGTGCCTTCTTCATCACTCCCTGAATCATCATGTTCAGGTTCAGGGTAATAAAAATTCTTGAAAGTGTTTTCCGTGAACTGTAACAATATTCAACAATAAGTTATACATCCGATTAACACACTTAACAAGTAACACGATGAACACAAGTTACAGAAAAAAAAAAACACTGTTAAACAAATAGTACATAAAAATACTACATACATATTTTATAAAAAATAGTACATACTTACATTTGCCATTTTTTATAAGCACTGTAGCACGATTCAACACTATGTCACTGTACACTGAGAGAGCTCTGGTAACAAGCACGACTCGGTTCTGAATACTTATAGATCGTCACTGTCCATCGGCTTTTATAAGGATGTGACAATAGATTACCGTTAAAATCACGTTTCGACTAGTTTGTACCGCGCCCAACAGCCACCAACAAACAGTAATAAAATTTATAATAGACTTTCGAATCTTTTGATGATTCGGAGAAGAAACCTGTCATAAATCTTTACAAACAATATGGACCCAACAAACAAATTAAAAAATCAACGAGTTTAGTTCAGCCCACTACAAATACACGTTAGTACAAGTTACAAAGTTTATTCAGGTATTTTCTTAAGCATCTATTCAAGAACATAATATTTGGCGAAATAAATAAATATGCAAAAATAGAACTCGTATTTTTAACTTACAGCTTAAATAAGTTAGTATAGTTTTGAAGCAGTTATTACTGTATAAAATACCGCATTACTATTGTAAGATTAGATTCGTATTATCCTTATGCTACATGCAATATTTTTACATAGAACTTTCTCCTTTTTGAAGTCGGTTATTACAAAAAAGAAATGAAAGTAACATTGAGTACGTAGTCAAATTTATGCAAGGTTAGGTTAGGCTAGAACAGCGTTCTTAAGACCAAAACAACTGTGCTGTGCTCGTAGCTGGTTTTAAGTAGGTAAGTATATAAAGCAGTTCTTCAAAATTAGTTTTTGAAGTTAAGTGATAGTTAAGTTAGAAGTAATGTTAAGTTGAACAAGATAAAATATATAAATAGAACAACGTTCCAAATGCAGCATATGTAGTGAGTAACAAGAGACATACTTTGAAGTAAGGCTACCTGAAGTTAAGTAGTCAAGTAACGTATCCTGCGTTAGCTGGGCGTAGTCCTGTAGCTTAGGTGGTTAGGTTAGGTTAGAATTGTGATCTAGCATAGGTTAGCTTAGATTAGTGATACGTACACCGTAGCACATATCACGTAGTAAGAAACCTGGAGTAAAGACACGATGTGAGACAGGCTGCGTTGAAACAGCGATTCCAATAAGAACCAAGGTGACGGACCTAGTCTGATAGTTTAGGTATGAGATGTTTAGGTATTTGTCCAGCTTTACCTAAAGAATGTTCTTAAAAGATGTATACCGTTTGCAAAGGAAGTTGTAGACAGTTGTAGCCAAAGAGAAATATAAAAGAGGGAAACAATAGTAGACCGTAATAAAAGTGAGCTCGGCGTCCGAGAGGGCAATAAAACCCGAGCTCGGATAGACAATAGAAAAGGGTCGATGGGTCGGGGAAGGTGTTGCATTGTTAGCGTAGGGCGTTCTGTAAGTCTTGACAGAGCTGTCTGAGCGTCCTGGGACCTATTCCAAACGCTCCAAGTAGGGGGCTATTTGTTTTTTTTTTTTTTTTTTTTTTTTTTTTTTTTTTTTTTTTTTTTTTTAGGTTTGGTGGTCCGCCAAATCCGCCCTGGATGCCGCCCATCAGGCCCGTCCGCCCCGTATCGTAGTATCGGCGAATCCCTACTACTTATATGAAGAGAAATGTAACAATGTGTTGCAATTCACGTAACAGTTGCGATGGCATGAGAAATGCCTTGGGCGCACTGCGCTCAAGTAGCCTTCAATTTCATCAAAAAATTTCTTTAAAAAAATTATTTAGTTTTCATTTTGTATCAAATACTTGCCAATTATAAACTTCTTCTGTCGAATTCGTTCTTTGAGAGGCAGTTTCGTGGCCACTTTACCATCAACGGCTTCCTAAAATGGAAAATGTTTTTTAATAACCAGTACTTCTCACTATTACTCCAAGAAAAGTTTGTAATAGTACATTACATACCTAGGGCGATGACTTCGTGAATGTCCTAGATCGCAGGTGTTTTTGGTCCGAAACAAAGGTGAGAGGACGATAAGTATGCGATCTAGGGCTTTACAAATTACCGCCCGTGGTTTGTCTTGCCTTGGCCAGGAAGTAAGATTTTCTCCCCGAATAGTGGACAAAAAATCCCACTTACGGCCCTAGGGTGACGTAACTTTTATTACTTACTTCTGGATCTAATTTAACATTTTCCATTCCATCATTGGGTGTGTCTAGCTTATCTTCTAAAGTCTCCATGGAAGCAAGTGTTGCCTCGGGGTCTTTGTCAGACCTCTTTTGGAATAATTTTGGGTAATTCACATTGAATAAGCGAATACCTTTCTTTTCTTCGGCAATGCTATCATCTGAAATATGATTCTTAATATAAGATTTATTATTGAGACCCCTGAGCGTAGTGCGCCATCAGGCACCCAGGGGGAAACTTTCACCCAATTCTTTTTTATAACAAAGAATATTGTTATTATGTGTTTTTAAAATAAAGATGATCATGATGAATGTGGTGTTGTAAAAACGAGATATCTCACAAAGAAGTTAATTCAAGTAGCTTATCTGTATATAAAAATAAGTAATTTACGGCAGTTAGTATTTTATTCAGGTAGCTCCTGCTCATTTTTCTCTTTGCTTTCAGATGACTTCAGGTACATCAATCTTTTTTACTTTCATTCATTGTGTGAAACGCAAATGGGTGTCTAGCTTTGATCAACTCAATTACCCAGTAATAATAGTACAAATATTAGAATATTAGAAAATTACCTTGATATGCACGTTGTTAATTCCGTTATGGAGATTTTCCTTGTCGTTGATTAGAGACATTGTGCTTTATTTATAAAACTACAGATATTTTAATGAAACAAAGGAGACTTTATTGTGCCGCAGAAATATTGACCAACACAGTAGTCTTCAATGAGCACTAATAGGATGCCACAATATACCTACCTAGTATGAGTGTAGTATGACCTTCTCAATGTGGGTCGGTTCCTTTCTGCACAAATACGTCAGATTGTAACAATTCAAGCTGTGTCACTAACCTTTATCATTCTGGGTGGGGTGATGCAGAAACTTAGTGAAGGGGCATGTGTGCAGAAACTGGAAATGGTTGCGCTTTGACTTGGCATTCTCCTCAGTCTTTTCGGTTTCAGCGTCCTTCTCAATAGCTTCGTCATCCTAAAATCAAGTGACAAATTAGTATGACACAATAATGTGATGAATTGTTAAAGTTAAATATTAAAATTATTTTAAGTTTACACTGTGATCATGATGCAAAATATACAAACCTTAGGCTTCTCTGAATTTCTAGTAAAAAAACCGGGCATTTTGATAGCACCTATGGGAATGAATTTGGGCTTCACCTCGCGCCCCTGCTCCAACACTTCTCCCGAAAGCGCCGCCTTCACGAGCCCCTCTCCTTCCGCTTTAATTTCAGCATTTATTTCATTATTTTCAGTCTCGGACTTCAACATCACTTCTTTTTCTTCTGCCTCGATTTGTTTTTTATCAGGTGTCTTATTTTCCTCCTCGTTCTCCATTTTATTTATATCCAACGAACTCATAACTGAAAATAAATAATAAAAGTATTTTATACTAAGAATTCGTTTCGTATTAACACTGGACAAAGCGTGATACAAACAAAACAAATGAACTGCGCACTTCTCTATAATACTGACTGGAAACATGTCCACACACCGCATAGAATCCGACTTTAGATATTTCACATTAACACTCACATATCGTATGATGTATTTCACATTATAAAACTATTTTCAAGGATTATCAGACTAGACTAACATCGTTACGCTAGGAAGCTTCACTGTTTAAACCCACTGAACTATGAAACGACACTTAAAGCAGTATTACAACTAAAAATACAAGGTAATTAACATAAATACTCACTTATTTCATGTATAGACTAATCTTCAATATAAAACAAAGTAATTGTATGGTATTAATAGTTTAAATTTGGAATTAATTCCGCCAATGCAACGCCATATCACTTGCGCTTGGCCGGTCGATTTCGCGTTGCGCCGATTGCCGTTTCGTTTGCGACTTTGCGCGGCGCGGGGCGAGTGAAAAAAAAAAGAAAAGGTGCGAGTGAATGAATGAATGAACCGCAGTCATTGTGTAGGGTATCGCTGTGCCACAGTATTATAAGGTGCATTGTAAATGTGTCGTCACATGGTCGTCACCTCAGCGCGTCCTGCCGTGCTAAGCTAGAAGAGTACGGCAGTTTTGTTGTCATTTTGTTTATCGTATATGGCAACACCAAGAGGGGTGTAATTACTAATTAGATTAGAAGTATTAAATTATTTTGAACATAACAGTACATAGTAGGAACTTTAGTTGAATGAACTTAATAAAATGTGAAAACATTGTTCACTGCCAGCAACGCACATATATGCGTTCACCGTCATACAAGTTTGTTCCTAGGCCACGCCTCCTGGCACTGAATGCGTTAACTAGATAACAATTACATTACACTCGAATGAGTTCAATTTGCACCTGAATCTTATGGCGCTACTTAGGAATCATTTCGTGTAACTCAATCGAGAAAAAATTGTAGGACATAGTGAAATTGGGCTTACTATGGTCAGAAGAAGCAACTTTACCAACACACCAAAATTTTATTGAAAATCAGAGAATAAAAAAATTGGGCAAGTGCGAGCCCGACTCGCGCATGAAGGGTTCCGTACCTATACATATATATAATCTATAACAAGTTTGTTGTATGGGTGCCCCCCTTAAATATTTATTTTATTTTATTTTTAGTATTTGTTGTTATAGCGGCAATATAAATACATCATCTGTGAAAATTTCAACTGTCTAGCTATCACCGTTCTTGAGATACAGCCTGGTGACAGACGGACGGAAGGACGGGCGGACGGACGGACGGACAGCGAAGTCTCAGTAATAGGGCCCCGTTTTTACCCTTTGGGTACTGAACCCTAAAAATCGACAACAAAATAAAAATTTGCCCATTATGTGATAATGATCAAGTACCTATGCACTACGCACCTTAGTCACAGTCGATCTTTTCTCTAGGCAAGGGTATAGCGGTAAAGAAGTATATAATTCCTAAGTAACGAAATAGGTATTTATAAAGAAATTATTATTGAGTAACTATTATAAAGATAACTGTCAAATCACTTCGGTTAATAAATAAACCAACTATCCCTACTAATATTATAAACGCGAAAGTTTGTAAGTACTATATGGATGGATGTAAAAACTCATCATCATCATCATCATCATCTCAGCCATAGGACGTCCACTGCTGAACATAGGCCTCCCCTTTGGACTTCCATATATACCGGTTGGAAGCGACCTGCATCCAGCGCCTTCCGGCGACCTTTATAAGGTCATCTGTCCATCTTGTAGGTGGACGTCCTACGCTGCGCTTGCTGGTCCGAGTCCGAGGTCTCCACTCGAGCACTTTTCGGCCCCATCGGCCATCTGCTCTGCGTGCTATGTGGCCTGCCCATTGCCACTTCAACTTGCTAATCCGGTGAGCTATATCGGTCACTTTAGTTCGTCTACGGATTTCCTCATTTCTGATTCGATCACGTAGAGACACCCCGAGCATAGCCCTCTCCATTGCTCGTTGAGCGACTTTGAGCTTTGAGATGAGGCCGATAGTGAAAGACCACGTTTCGGTGCCGTAAGTCATCACTGGTAACACACATTGATTGAAGACTTTCGTCTTGAGGCACTGAGGTATGTCGGACGAAAAGACATTGCGTAGTTTCCCGAACGCTGCCCAGCCGAGTTGGATTCGGCGGTTGACCTCTTTCTCGAAGTTGGACCTACCTAATTGGACCACTTGTCCTAGGTAGATGTATGAGTCAACAACTTCGAGTACAGAGTTTTCAACAGAGACTGGGATGGGCACAACCTTGGCATTTGACATGAGTTTCGTCTTGTCCATGTTCATTTTTAAGCCCACCCTTTGAGAAACTCGATTGAGGTCATCGAGCATCATGCTGAGTTCCTCCATCGACTTTGCCATGACTACGATGTCGTCGGCAAACCGAAGGTGAGTGATGTATTCGCCATTGATGTTGATGCCAAGTCCTTGCCATTCCAGGAGCTTGAAGGCGTTTTCCATAACGGCCGTAAACAGTTTCGGGGATATAACGTCCCCCTGTCTTACGCCTCTTCTCAATGGAATGGCCTTTGTGCTCTGCTCCTGAACTCGGACCGACATGGTGGCGTTACTATACAAACACTTCAACACTTCAATGTACCGATAGTCAATATGGCATCGCTGAAGTGACTCGAGCACCGCCCATGTTTCCACCGAATCGAAGGCTTTCTCATAGTCCACAAACGCTAAGCATAATGGCAAGTTATACTCTTCAGTCTTCTGTATAACTTGCCGCAGCGTATGTATGTGGTCTATGGTACTATAGCTTCTTCGGAAACCGGCTTGTTCGGGAGGCTGGAAGTCATCAAGTCTATGTTCGAGACGGTTCGTGATGACCCTTGAAAACAACTTATAAACATGGCTTAGAAGCGTGATGGGCCTGTAGTTCTTCAATAGGCTGTTATCACCTTTCTTGAAGAACAGTACCACCTCGCCTCTATTCCATGCTTCTGGCGTTTTGCCCTCGGACAAAACGGAATTAAAGAGCTTCTGGAGGACCTTAAGTACCGGTGTTCCACCCGCTCTCAGAAGCTCTGAGGTGATTCCGTCTTCGCCCGGCGCCTTGTTGTTCTTAAGCTGCTTCAGGGCCATCCTAATCTCGTATAGACTGATGTCCGGGATGTCTTCGGTATAATGTCGGGACAGCTTGGCTCTTGGATCGCCTACCATGCTGTCAACGGGCTTTGCGACTGAAGTGTATAACTGACCATAGAACCTCTCGATCTCGCCTAGAACCTCTGCTTTGGTCGACGCTATGCTGCCATCTTCCCGTTTCAGCTTGGTCAGCTGGCTTTGTCCAATAGACTTGTCCTTTGCGAACACTTTGGAGCCTTTGTTCTGCTCAATGGTCTCTTTAACACGGTTCGTATTAAAGAGCCGCAGATCATGTCGCAAGGACTTCGATATACGTCTATTAAGCTGCCTATATGACCTCGCGTCATCGGGAGACTGCAACTGTAGCGAGCGTCGTTCAGCCATGAGGTTTAAGATTCGATCAGACAATTTCTGAGGTCTATCTTTACGGCGGGGTCTGAAAAACTTAGACCCTACCGTGTGGACAGTTTCCACTAGCCCGTCGTTGATCTCGTCCACTAGACAAAGTTCTCCAGACAAGCGAAGCGGTTGGAGAGCTCGAGTTGAAAGCTCTCGGGGTTTTGAATATGTAAAAACTACTGAATGGATTTTAATGAAATTTTAGAATAATTATAGATCACAATAACACATAGGCTACAATTTATAAAGATATTGTGTGTTCCCGTGGGATAAGCGGGGAACACAGCGCGGGGCAGGGGCAGCTAGTATACAATACAACAATGAATCGTTTTTAACCTGTTCGCCGTCACGTTGATCACATGGCAGTGAATTAAATACCCCCGGGCATTTTTTTTTCTGTACCTTGGCTTTTTGAACTGTCCGGTGACTTTGTCACCCTATAAAACACTGCATACGGGTAAATTGTTGATGATATACTTTTTATTAGATAAATAAATTATTTAAGTTTTATATAATATCAATAAAATCAACAAGTAATATAAAATTTACTAGTTTTTCTAAGTTTTTGTGTTTAAAGATCCCTGATTTTACCTTGTCCATCACCAAAACGCAAACTTCGAGCACGATTTAAACTGATTAAAAAAAGTTTCTCATGGATGGCAACATTTGTTTTGGATAGTTCAAAATCTTAATTTTCTAAAAGCTACCTTATTCTCGTGGTTTTAAAGTAAAAAATTATAAATACCTACAATTTAAATGTGTCCGGGAAAACGACGAAACGGGAATATCCCCCTATCCGTTACCAGGATATTTATACATCGGTGAATTTTTATGGCCAAATCACACGTTTATTTCGATCTAGCAACACCACTTTTCATATAGTAACACAGTTTGGTTTCTCAAAACGGTCAGTTTTGCTTAAAAATCGCGAAAAAGTTAGTGTGTTTGTGGTGGCTAAAAATCTTTCTCCTCGTCCGTTACCAGGATATGAAGGTAAAACTTTGATTTTCTTTGTTGTGGTATTTAGTAACTTGATCATTATTTATGTGGCAATTTTATTTCGCTTGAATACTCACGTAATTAGTGGTAAAATGTGGTTCTAATCGCATTTTAAACTGCAAAGTGTTCATTCCGTTACCTCCCTTCCGTTACTACATTTATAGTCACTTATAAGGGAAACTTGAAAAAGTAACGAAAGGGAAACATAAAGCCGCGGCCACTATTACACTTTGTATCCAGGTCTTTTTTCAAGTTTAATAAAACTTAAATTTTCCTTAACAAAAATTCCTTTTGATTTTAAGTAAGGTATGTTCTAATGGACGACACCGACCGAGTGGATGAAATTTTCGTCGTTTTTTTTTAAATAATAAGAATACTGACATCAATATAACCCATAAATCATACTAAGCATACTACTTATTTCATCTGTAATTTATGTTTAAAAGTTTTCATTAATACATTTAAAAGTTTTTAAATACGGGGTCAGTTTTTACCAATAGGTGATTCGCGTTAGTTGTGTGTCCATAAATATTTGCATTATAACCGCGGCTTTATGATTTCGTTACCATCTTTTTCGTTACTGTCCGATTTTTAAATATTCTATTTTATTTTTTATCTCAACACTAATTAAGAAATGTTCTTATTTTATTTGTGAAATACTTAATTTATTAATTTGGGTGTTGGGTTAAAAAAAAATAAACTTCGTAGTTTTTATTTAGTAGAGAAAATTGTGAGACGTTTTTGCCATTTGGTAACGAAATGGATCAAATATACATCTGTTCTTGTATATATGAAAATATTTCCGAATAAATATCAATAATTATGATAATTTACTATATTAGTAAGAAAACGATACAATAATTTATTTCTCTTATACCTTCGTAACATTTAATATCAACAAAAGTTTATGGTAACGAAAGGGAGCATAAATCGAGGCCACCCTATATTAAAAAAACCGGCCAAGTGCGAGTTGGACTCGCGCACCGAGGGTTCCGTCCAAAACTTTCCATCCCTAAGTGGTTAAGTTAAGTTTGCACCTGGTATGTATAGCGCCCCATATAAATTAGGTGCAAAATTAGGTATTAAAATATTAAAAAAAACTACTTACTAGATCTCGTTCAAAACAATTTTCGGTGGTAGTTTTTTTAGTAATGTACATCATATATTATGTTTTTTTTAGATTTTTCATTTCTTATTTTAGAAGTTAGAGGGGGGGGGGGGGGGAGGGGGACCAACTTTTTTCCACTTTGGAAGCGTCTGTCACGCAAACTATTCGGTTTAGAAAAAAAATATTATAGAATTTTCGATATCATTTTTGAAGACCTATCCATAGATACCCCACACGTATGTGTTTGATGAAAAAAAAATTTTTGAGTTTCAGTTCTAAGTATTTTTTATTTTTGCATCAAAATCTTAATGCGGTTCACAGAATACATCTACCTACCAAGTTTCAACAGTATAGCTCTTATAGTTTGACATTCGGACGGACAGACAGACGGACAGACGGACAGACAGACATGACGAATCTATAAGGGTTCCGTTTTTTGCCATTTGGCTACGGAACCCTAAAAACGGAATATTTATCAAATTCCTGCATATTTTACAAAACCATTGCTCAATACAGGTACCTATGACTACTAAAAATAGTTTACCTCCCTAATAGTCACTGATTATTTCAAAAACAAAAAAACACATAAAATTTTTTTTTGTAGCATTTCAAAAAAAATGCCCCCCCCCCACAAGCTCACAACCACATATGATTACAAATTCAGTGTTTTCGGTAACTGTTGGATGTCTTTAGGGTTCTGTACCAAAAGGGTAAAAACGGGACCCGTCCGTCCGTCTGTCACCAGGCTGTATCTCAAGAACGGTGATGGCTAGACAGTTGAAATTTTCACAGATGATGTATTTCTATTACCGCCATACCTTTATAACAACAAATACTAAAGATAAAATAAAATATAAATATTTAAGGGGGGGCTCTCATACAACGTCAAACTTGTTATAGATTAAGTACGGAACCCCTTCATGCGCGAGTCGGACTCGCACTTGCCCAATTTTTGATTATAGTCGTAATTTTCTGGCAGGGGACGTTTAGGATTAGGACTTTTAATACACTGTACAATTTGTACACGTATACCTTTTGCGATCTACTGGTTAAAGTTTTACGTGGTAAGCAGAAATAATGAAACAAAATGGGTATGCAATAATATAATGTTACCAACAGAGCAACAGATAAAATAAGAACTAATGTTTTTCTAAGGCTTTGACTAGCAGTTCATTAATGTGAGTAATCAAATTCCTAGGATCCATAATAAGCCCGGCTGTCACCATGGCGTTGGAGAAAAGCTGCTGAGCCACCATCTCAGCAAGGTCCTTGTCAGTTGAAACCAGTTTGTGCAGTTTCTCGATTATAGGATGTCTGGGAACAAAGACATTATTAAAGTTTAAATTTATTTAAACTGTGTTTAGGGACGAGTTGGTTGAAGAGAAACTCCGACGTGTTGTAAACTGATGCGGTTACGTTATGCTGTGAGCTTATGTGTGCGCGCTCGCGCGCCTATAAATTAGTTGGAGCAATGGCGCGCGATCTTTCCACCGCTCTGGCGTTCTTCGCCCGTCGAACTAGTTTTCGAGAACTTCGTATAGGTACCTACTTAGTGATTACGCTGCGCTGTTAAGCTTTACAGGGCCGTTTTTATTGGTAACTTTTTCCTTTTCATCGAACATATTTATTTATATTCTTCTACTTTACTGCTTGTCCTGGTGTACATACAACCCAATTCCCACCGGCACGCCTATTTAGCGCGTCAGAGCACCATTTTTTCTGCTCTTGAAGAAACAGTAAGTACATACCCGTGTATGTTAGTCAGTGGCAGTGTATAAAACCCAAGAAAAGGTTCAGGCCATTAGTTTCGATAAGCTATCATAATTTTCTTACTTTGCATTTATTTCAAGTTGGGGTCTCAGCAAAGCATATCTGTTCTCTTCGCTTAAACTGTGTGCCTGGGTCCTGACAAAGTGTCGCGCCGCAGCCATTTCTTGCACGATGATCACGCAAGGATGAGAATCCAGTCTCTGTGTTGTTCGCACGTCGAATACTTTCCCGTCCAATTTAGACTTTAAGAAGTTGATAAGTTCGTCAATTTGTGGTTGTTGCAGTCCTTGTGCGCCTATGGAGAGAAGAAAAAAGTTACGTTAGTATCGAGCTATGTAGGTATTTATTTTACGAACCTTGATAAATTGAAAGGCATTTCTGCAATAGTAAATATATGTCGCCTCTATACCTAAATGCCAATTTATATTTTATTGGTAAAGTTATTTTACAAACTTGTGATGGTTTACCCGCCATTCTGACCGTCACCTTTCCCCGGAGTGTACCGAAGATATCAAAATGAATACCCGCTCGCCCATCCATGGCCATAATGGCTGGAGGATTGGATTACAGTATGATTTCAGCTTACATTCTCCAGGATTTGTCGCTGAAAGAACTACTGTTTCTGAAGACTGTGTATATCGTAATACCTATAACGGAGTCCTGCTTGGTTTCTGGCTCTTTCTGCATGTCGCTCTCCACTGACACGAGCTGCCGGCCGCCGAACTCTTTGAGCTCCAAAAGCACCAATTCGTCGTACGTGTCGTAGCAGAAAAGCACTTCCACGTCGCGCTTCTTTAGTGACTCGTAGTACGGCGACGATTCTGCTAACTCGCGACTATAACACGTGGTCGATTAGATTATATTTCTGTAGGGATTCGTGGAGAATCTTATAGCACGCTTCTTAGAAAAGTAACCATCATACATACAAGGTGAATCATGTTTTAAGAATTAAATCAGTAATTTCTTTATTATAAGGAAAATAGTCTTACCTGGGTGCAGCTAAATAATAAATTGTTCTAGAGTCATTATTCTGGCGCCCACTGTATTCTGACATTGATGTTCTTATTCCCTTCTCTAGCTTGGACGATTCAAATCGGAGCAACTTAGCTATTTCTTCCTGAAATAATGAAAAACAACTAAAAGATGTTTTTAAACTTATTATTATTATGTTTGTTGTTTCAGATATTTTGAGACGCATGATGTACTTACTGTAAGATAAGTACTCGGTAAGGCAACCACTCGGACGGGGTCAAAGCAGGTGACATATCAGACGACGCAATAGAGCCACGCAGATACTTCCGCTAAATCGAACTAGTTTTAAGTTTTTCTATATGTAGTGTAGTTTAGTTCACAGTGCCTTGGTCTTATTTTATTACTGTACTGCTGTGTAACTTATTTGTATAATAAAGTAGTACTGTTACCAGTACATTGTATGCATACGTTAGATTATTACAGTATGGTACATACCTTTTCAATCACACTCTGACTAGTGACAATACCTTCCTTCAAGAATATGGCATAGTCTTTGTAGAATGAGTCATATCCTACTGGGTCTTTCTGTGCACTGTCAGACATAAATTTGAGGAATCTGTTTGTTAGGACTGTTCTGAGTTTGCTGGAAATGAAAAATTAACTTTAAAGCCTGAGAATAAGATCCAAGTATTAATCGCGATATTGAACTTCTTAAATTTCTGTGAGACCGGAATGTAACATACTTACACAATCAAACTGCTGTTTTGAAGTAGTTCTCTGCTTAAATTTAGTGGAATGTCTTCAGAGTCAACAACACCTGCAAATCAAACATGGTTAATTTTTCTCTAAAAAACCGGCCAAGTGCGAGTCGGACTCGCGCACCGAGGGTTCCGTACAAACACTTTCCATCCCTAAGTGTTTAAGTTAAGTTTGCACCTGGTATGTATAGCGCCCCATATAAATTAGGTGCAAACTTGCAAAGTTAGGTATTAAAAAAAAACTACTTACTAGATCTCGTTCAAAACAATTTTCGTTGGTAGTTTTTATAGTAATGTACATCATATGTTTTTTTTTGATTTTTCATTTTCTTATTTTAGAAGTTAGAGGGGGGGGGACCAACTTTTTTCCACTTTGGAAGCGTCTGTCACGCAAACTATTCGGTGTAGAAAAAAAATATTTTAGAAACCTCGATATCATTTTTGAAGACCTATCCATAGATACCCCACACGAATGTGTTTGATGAAAAAAAAAATCTTGAGTTTCAGTTCTAAGTATGGGGAGCCCCCAATATTCATGATTATTTTTTTATTTTTGCATCAAAATCTTAATGCGGTTCACAGAATACATCTACCTACCAAGTTTCAACAGTATAGCTCTTATAGTTTCGGAAAAAAATGGCTGTGACATACGGACGGACAGACGGACAGACAGACAGACAGACAGACATGACGAATCTATAAGGGTTCCGTTTTTTGCCATTTGGCTACGGAACCCTAAAAAACTACCTACACAATTGAGATTCTGCTATATAGACAGTACCTTTAACAAATCTCATCCATTTCGGTAATATATTCTCCGCTTTGCTCTTGATCAAAATTTTTCTTGAGTACAAAGCCACACCAACATCTGAGTCCCGAGACAGTTCAAAGAGCCCCGGCTTGCCTTCTGGGACATATAGAATGGACCGTATGCTGATTGGCACATCAGTCTTGTAATGTAGAGTGAAGCGAGGCTTATCATATGAGTTTCCAACGAATCTGTAGAACTCTATATGCTGTTCTTGTGTAACTTCTTTGGGCTCCATTAACCATAGAGGCTGTGAAATTAAATAATATTTGTAAATTCAGAAAATACACTAGACTAAGAATAGACTTAGATTAACAAAATAATTACCTTAATAGAGTTCACTTGTTCATCATTCAAGAGAATAGGACTGCTTATAAAATTACTGTACTTTTTAATGATTCCTGCAAAAAGAAAATTTCATCACATGATCACAATATGCTGAATTAAATTATTATTTGAATTATTAAACTTTATAATATTTTTCTCACCCTTAACTGTATCATTATCTGAAAACTCCCTGCAATCTGTTTTGAGATGCACAACAATCTTGGTGCCAACTGAAACACCCTCAGCTTCTTGAATCTCATATGTTCCAGACCTGAAACATACAAGAAAGATATGATACTTAAACTTAGCCAACTGACAAAAGCAATAGTATTAGAATTGTTAATACACTATTCATTAAAATATTTCAAAATGTGAGAGTTTATCTATTAATACAATCAGATCTTTAGCAAGCAAATAGATTAAATTTAAATTTTACAACACCCAGTAACTATAAATTGGCTGATTTAATACCCATTAAGCATAACTAAGAAGAAGCAATTCAAATTTAAAAAAATATTTAAATGAGGACTACATGCATGAGAGCTTTAAGACACCACACACCACCTATGGATATACTGAGGATTACAATAAACAAACACCCCTTTATTATTAATATTTATAATGCGACAGGCAGTTTAACAACAGATAATGCCTATATCCAGTATCCAGTCATCTGTATCTTAAGATTGTCATTCAGTGGTGTGCTTATCTAATTTATTCTTGAAATTAATGACATTAGGTGGTGAGATTATTACATCCTCGGGGAGTATGTTCCATGCACTCACTACTCAGTTGCTCAGAAAGTGTTTATGCAGGTTGTGATGACCTCTCAGTTGGGTATTGTCGTTACCCGGTCAGGATCTTTTGTGTCTCGATCAGGGCTTCACAGGATTTTTTGTCAGGATTTTAAATAGAAGGTTTGGTACACAAAACAGCATAATTTCACATACCAAATTCAAATAACATACCCATCAGAACTCCATTTGTATCCGGGAGAGCCTGCAATACTGCTTCTAGTGTACACTTCAATTTTGTCAGCAACCATGAATGCTGAGTAGAAGCCAACTCCAAACTGACCAATAATCGAGCTGGCCTGCTCAGCTCCTTGTTTTTTGATTTCTTCAATGAAGGACTTGGAACCAGAACGAGCTATTGTGCCCAAATTTTGAGTTAATTCCTCTTTAGTCATACCAATGCCAGAATCCTATGATTAGAAATATCTGATGTAAGTTTCATTTAAATACACACATACAGCTTTACAGAAGAACATCAAATTATGTTTGTTTTATATTTTGCCGAAAAAGAAAACTAATGTCTATCAGTATTTTTGTTTGCAAAATTTTAAAACTTTTAGTATTGAAACTAACAGGATGATTCACAAGAGCTGGTATAATATTATCTATGTGAGCTTCACAAACTACCTACATGATTAGAAAATATTAGGAGGCCCGTGTCCTGTATAAGAACAACACTCACAGTGACATTACATTGATTTAATCATTCATGCCAGCTCTAGTGAGTGACCAATAGTGACCTGTACCTATAGATAGATACAGTTAATTTGGTCTAACCTGGAAAGTTATAGTCCTGTCCTGTTTGTTAGTTGTGAGCTTGATTTGGAGTGGCCTGTCAACTTGTTCCAGTTGCTTGTCATCTGGTGCTGCACTAACTGACAGGTATCTGAACTTTTCCAGTGCATCACTTGCATTTGAAATTAGTTCTCTAATGAACACCTGTAATAAAAGGGAATAAAAATTTTACCAACTTAACACTTTCGCAACCAGATATAAAATTTAACCCTACCCCAGAAACCGAGAGCCCGCTAGGTGAGTAGCTCTTTAAGCAAGCAAAGCGGTTTACAAAGGGGGCCGGAACTTAGAAACATTTCAATGGGTATGGTGTCATTATGTTTTTTATGATGTTAAGCTAAAAAGGCATGGGGCTTTTTTTTCTAAACTTGATAATTACCAAGATTGGTGGATTATAATTGGATGGCAGATTGTAGTTTTGAAATGTTATATTATGCGTATGATATAATAGGTTGCCAGTCAGAATAGGGTTAGGATGCGTGCCGATACATAGCAATCTAAGAGTGACAAAGCTAAGGAGCCCTGCGAAGCAGAGCTCAAGCTGCAAAGTAGAGTACAGGCAACCAAACTTTGTCATGCAAGGGCAGAAGGGCTGCTCTTTCTGCATCACTCTAAGGCAAAGTCAGTTTTGGTCTTTTAAGAAGTCCATTAACTACAATTCTATTTTCTGAAATTTAGACTTTATTGCACAATACAAAATAGTAAATAGATCAAATGGCGGACTTAATACCATTAGACATTTTCTACCAGTCAATCATAGGGCTAAACAGAAACTACAAACACACATATTATATATTAAAATACACAAATGTACCCTTATAAAATATCATACAGACCATCAATCCTGAGATGAATAGGTGAGATGTTTGCGCAGCATGCACTTGAATGAGAATTTGCTCTAAACTTGCCTGATGATACTTACTTCTTTATCCGAATAAAGTGATCTGGCAACAATGTCCAATAGCATTCGTGTTTCAGCTTGAAATTCTTTCTTTTCAGAATTTCCTTTTAAAATTTCTCCTTCGGCTTTGTTTTCGGCAACTGTACTGTATGGTCTTTGTGTATATGGTCGAAGGAAATAGGAATCTGAAAATAAACAGTTTTTAATACACAGTAAATCGGAAAGCTCAGTTGCGGAAAAGTGAAGTCTCATACCTACATGGTATATAATATACTAATAGTTGAAGAACATTTGTCATGCATTAGAAATATTTTATTATTTTTGTTATAAAACGTACCGTTCTGAGTTTTAGCTGTAATGACCCTGGCGGCGAAATGTTTAGAATTATTTGCCGAATGGAGAAGTAGCTTTCGGGCACATAATGTTGAAGATCCAAGTCGAGCACGCAGAGCCGACATATTTTAAGATATGTTTTTCACAAAGTTAACCTAAATTATCTCCAATTCCGCAACAATTGTTTTAAAATTGACAGGTTTGAAGTGAAGATGAAGTGAAGTGAACTTTAAGCATAAGTAGAAAGTGAAGTGAATACTGAATTGTAGATTGAATAATTGAGCGAACGATTCATTGAAATGAATGAACTACAAAAAAAACAAATGTCAAGTAAAGGAGGTATGTTCAAGTTATGTTTAAAAGCAGTCTAACGCAACTAGGAACTTTTAATCAACTAGCTTCAATTTATTTATTTGAACAAAATATAACTCACGATTTTCAATAAAAATATTGAAAGTACTGCGATGTTAAAACAATTTAAACCGATTATATCGCGTATATTAATTATTTGAGCCTCCCTGACGATAAGGTAGCTTTCCAGTTGCCGTTGTCAAAGCCAAGAGAATATATCACTACGTTAGCGCCACAATCATAGGGCTAAACTGCAACTTGTTAGGCTATAAGTTAATTCTATAATCGAAGCATTTACAAATTGTGCACGTAATTAACGCAGTTTTTACTGTTATAATGTTTTCAAAGTGCATTCGTAGTTCAAGTTTATTTTAAGACCCGCTCCAGACCTTCCGATCCGATCCGATTTATCGGAAGCGATCGGATAATGTGCACTACAATTGTCCGATTTATCGGAAAAAATCGGATAATGTGTAGTGCAATTGTTAGGACATTTCTTCCGATAAATCGGATCGGATCTGAAGTTCTGGAGCGGGTTTAAAGACTCGTCTGTAACGTACCTAAATAAATATTTATTTTATTTTATTTGTATGTGTGGTGTATTTTTTAATTTAGTATATATGAGTAGTAGTAATCTGTATATAAATATCCAAGAAAATAGTCTTACATCTTCGGTAAATAAACTAAGCAATGGACGTTTATTTATGTAGCTAAAATAGAGTGAATGAAATGAACTGTGGAGAATGTAATTTGAAAAATGGCTTCTCCAAGCGTCAGTCAGTTCAATTGGATCAAGCAAGATCAGCATAGAGTATATTGAATGTTTTATAATAGAGTCGTCAGTCAACGATTTCGATTGCAGCGCCTCTGGTGTTAAGTGGTAACAACTATACACGATGCGTGGCTGTAGCTACATAGGAGGTTTTCTATTTTTTTCTTACTACTTTTATAACGCTAAGTATTCTAAATTCTTTTGATGTAAAATAAAATGGCGTTATAATTAGCAAAATAGGAGAGAAAATAAAATAAAAAAGACAATTTTAGATTTACGAAGATTTATTTCTTTTTTCAAAATAATTACGTGCTTTCATTTGCATGTAATCGTTTTTGTCACAATCCTTAATTTTACCTTTTAAAATCTTATTAATTTCGCGACACCAATTATTTAAAAAGAAGTTACAGCTCACATCCACTAAATTTTTAATTAGTGGATCCCGATGTTCAGGGCAAGAAATAAAATCGAAGTTAATATGGTAACTAATTATAGTTTTTAAATATTGTTTAATGTTAGGCATATTTGCGTTTCGCTGTATAATATATGTCACCACATCTTGGATATTTGAAAAAGATTTCACTAAATTGTTGGCAGGGTACGTAAGACGTTTCCTCTTTGCTGCCAGTTCTTTTTTGTTTATATACGCACTTGTATTTGTTTCGTCAAAGAGACAATCTTTACATACAGGGCAATTTTTAAAAATTCTTCTATTTTTTCTTAATACGTACCCTGTAACGTATTCCATTTGGGCTTTTACTTGGAGATTTTTTATTTTTTGATCATAATTTACCAAGATGTGGTCACCTAAATGATCAAAGTCCACTTCTGTGGCACGATTTGACAAGGGACCATTTGCAGCGTTGTTAAATAATTTTTTAAAGGATTTAAACGCAAAACACGAATCTTTTTCACAATTGGATCCCACCGAGTGTACAGAACTTAAATTATTTATCAACAATGAAGCAAAGGTCCCTTCAAATCCAGTACTGGTCGGGTTAGTATAACGAATACCGTGCGATCTAATGGACCCAAAGAAATTTTCTAAGGGGTCTTGATTAAAATTTCTTAGCCAAATCGATTTGAAATCGTGCCGAAATATTTTCCGTTTTAAATACATGAAATTATTAATAGTATGTAACCAGTTAGTTGTAGTTGGTATAACTGTGGTTTTACCGTCCTTTGTGCAAAATTTAATTGACTGCAAAATTGGTTTTGCCTTTTCCCAAATTTTTTGGTGGCTCGAATTAGGAGTTAATGGTCCTAATGCCGGTTTTCCGGCGTGCTTTTTTGCTGCTGCAAAGCTTCCGTTGACTGAATCGAACAATTCGTCGAAAAACAAAAGCACGTCAGCAGTTTGTTTGCACTGTTCTTCTAGTACTCCAATGTCTGAAAGCAATAAAACACAAATCTCAAAATTAATTGCCACGCACCCGCTTTAATAAATTTCTATTTGCTCTATTAGTCGGCTGAAAATGCTCTGTAGCTTTAAGTCCGCCGTTTGAACTTATTTTATATAGTGCAATTAATTATAAAGGAATAAATGAATAATTGTTGTATTTGCAATCGCGCTACTTATGAATTATAATTTTAGTCTACGTTTATACGTGCTCCTAGCTAGTACTCATATACCTTGGTTATCAATAAATTCATACACCGACATCAGTGTTTCTATCAAATCTACAATCAACAATTAGATCAGTTCTGGTGTACGACTTGTACACTGATAATAAAATTTATTAAGCGTTAATAAATAACCTGGAACGTATTAAGATAACATTTGTTATTAAAATGACATCCATTGCGTTACATAATTTCGTACCTACTTAAGATTAATAAAAAAATAACCGACTTCAATGAGCGAAATTGAACATACAATAACACTTATATGATTTTCTCATGGATGTCTGCCGGAACTATACCTAAATGGGACCACACGGGAAACACAAGCTTACACATAAAAAAAGAATCAAAATTTCTGGTGTAACAAACATAAAAAAATACACAATTTGAATTGAGACTCCTCCTTTTTTTGTAAGTACTTATAATAAAAAAGGGTTTCGCAAATCGTGAATTGGAAAACTTACGTGTTATCAACGTTACGATACAATACAATACAACAATTCTTTATTTCACACCACACCAACAAGAATAACCTTAATTTATATACGATCATTGATTGTTAAAAAAAATATTTTAAAAATAAATTTACTTTATTTACATCAGGCTTCATATAAAACTATCCTATATAAAAAAATAACAATTCATATCAGGCAAAAAATATTAAAGCATTTACTTGACCAAAAAATACCTACCAGCTAAAAATCCCATGTTAACGGCAACTGTACGGCTGAACACTTGCGTCGCACATTTTACCTTCATTTTAGGTATTTTTTTCGGGTTAACGTGGTTTTCTGTAAGTTTGGGCAGCAGCCTAATACCTTGATAGGCAGGATTTTGGTTGTGAAGTTTTAGTATGTGGTCCCACTTGGCAACTTTCTGAATATTATTCATTGTGCACATTAAATTTTTATTCAAAAGATTGTTTCTAATTCCTTTGATAAGGTGCGGCGGATCAAACAACGGAATTATTTCTTCCCCGTCAATTACAAATACGGCTTCTTTAAATTCTTTGCCAGATCTTATATATTCTGCTCTCGTTTGAGCAATTAAGTATTTAATAGCACTTACATTGGTGGATCCCTGGTCACATATCGTAGCTATCACATTGAACCCACTTGCTTTTAATTTTTGTATTACCTCCTTCATTTGGACAGCTAATTCTACTTTTTCCGTGCTTCCCGAACAAAAGGTATAATAGAGTGGCTGCTTGTATTTTCTTTGAATCCCGCGCACCATGAAAACTAAGGCATGATCTGTAATTACTTTAGTTTTTTCTTTTCCGTTATCTACAAACCCAGTAATTTCGTCTCTTTTTTTGTTGTAGTCAAAATGGGGAGCAATTGAGATTTCGTCAAATAATAGAACGCACATTCGCTCGGATGGTGACATATTCTTAGCTTTTTTTTTCAAAAGCTCAAATATATTTTCATTAATTCCCGTTTTAAGGTTGGCCCTTGAAATAACCCTACTTAGTGTTGCTGGTGATGGTAGGACAAACAATTTTCTTAGCCAACGGTAGGCTTTGGGGCCTCGCTTGTAAAATGACAGTGCCATAATTTTCTCCTTCTTCGTGAATCTTCTTCCCATCTTACTTTTATTAACTTCTCTAAATTGCAATAAAATGAATATTAAAGCAGCTGATGTAAAACTACGCAAAGCTTTTTGGAATGTGACATTTGACGATAATTTCAGCGCCTTTTTCAACCTTGCTGCATATTTTTCTTTGGTAGCTTTACATTTTGTTAATTGTCTGTAGAGATTACTGGCTTCGCTGGAAAATATGGTAGATTGGTTTCCTTTTAGCTTCTTTGGCTCTGAAATAGAAATATAAATGATATGTAATACTCGTAATTTCAGTACTTTGTCTACAATGTAATACACTCCTATATGTTAACCTTTTCAAATATTATAATATAATTATAACATTGTTAAATGGACGACGCGGTTGGCGCACTGGTAAATCAGCTGCCTCCTGTGCCGGCGGTCCTGGGTTCGAATCCCGGCAAGGGCAAATTTATAAAAACATTGTCAGGAATTGAAACAACTATATACCATTGTCGAAATAGTTTACGAGCATATTTCATTAAATACAAAAAAGATACTTTAAATTTCAAATTTTAAAACCCTTCACGTCTAAGTTAAGTATAGCGGTCACGTTTACGGGCCGATTTTATAACTTTACGTGTCATTATGTAGCTTTCGTTGCGCCTCATTTAATAGTGTTGCAATTTATTTATTTAACATATTTGCTTGTGTGTCCGTGTCAGCTTCAGTGCCACAAACACACGTAGTGGTCAAACTTATAATATCTCTGTTTAAAAACAGAGAGGACAAACCTTTTAATATCGTCGGTATCTCTGTGTCGTCATTTGTGCTCTGGTGTGTGGCATTGACCATATGAGGAGTGCGACTTGTTGAACCTGTAATGTAATTTGAACTGACTATAGCCATACAACTAATTATACGCCATACGCTATTATATTTTAGTTTGCTTATGGTACTTTAAAAATAAAATATTATGCTGTCTGGAAAAAGGAAAAGAGACCGACCCACAACAAGTTGACGTCGCTCAGTACAGCAGAAGCTGGACGGCTTGGGAATGTCGTGGGAGGAGACAGATTTCCTAAGACTAATGCAAATGGAAGAATTTGATTGTAGCCCTGCACCCTAGCAGAGGGTTGTAGGAAGAAGAAAAAGAAGAGTTGCTACTATAAGTCCTTCTGCGCGGGGGAAACCGTGGCAAAATCTAGTAAACTACGCATATATGTAGACTGAATAAGACATACCTTTTGAAATTGGTGGCATCTCTACATCGTCGTTGGTGTTCTTAATGGTCTTGTTTGTGATATCAGTGAAAGGAGTCCTGCTTGTTAAACCTGTGAAATTATTTTCTTGATTTAATATTTTCTCTCTGAATTATACATACTTCTACCATTAATCTTTTTAGCAAAGAAAAATACTTTTGTCTAGTTTTACATTTGTTTATTTCTAACATATTAGATATATTATTTGGGTTTTTATAATAGGCAAAAGTACCCTATTTCTTAGACTTAGTAACAACCAATAAGTAATCGGTAGTTGATCAATCCCAATACAAATCAAATTGTTTTGGTGATATCTTTTAAACCACCCATATTTGCGTTAAAACTGTTATTATAGCAATTAAGCCTCCATATTGTACACTCAGCGAACTCGCAGCTGGCTCACGGTGAAACTGTGCGCTTGTCTCCCTTTCAACTCACCCGCAAATCGCCAGTGTGCGATTAGGGTCTAATCTTGTAATGTAATTAAAAGGAATTTAATTATACTATGATATGCAATAAGACAGACCTTTCGAAGTTGATGGAAGCTCTATATCATTGACATTCGTTGTGCTCCTCGGGTTTGTGATATTAACTAAGGTGGTTCGTCCTATAGAACCTGAAAAATAATATTGTAATGACTGGTATTAATACTGACTACTAAGCTCATCATAATTATTAGGTGTGTGTAAGATACAAACATTAAAAACCATCACTCAAAGTCACTACTTAGTATAAAACAAAGTTGCTTGCTGCTGTCTGTCTGTCACTATGATGTATGCTTAGATCTTTAAAACTACGTAACTGATTTTGATGTGTTTTTTTTAATAGATAGTGATTCAAGAGGGAGGTTTATATGTAAAATACATGCATAATATATCATTGGACCCGTGCGATGCCGTGGCGGGTAGCTAGTTATTTATATAATTTAAATAACGGCCGCAGAGCCACCATAATGAAAATCAATGAATTATATAGTGGATTAATCTATACGTTGAATGTACTTGGCTGTGTATGTAATGTACATAATGATGGTAATGATAATGACTGTACTTGTATGTGGAAACTAAAAATGGGCATTGACTGTGGAGTACATTCTGCAGCGGACCTTCATTTAGAACTCATAGATAGAAATTATTATAAGGTATATTCTTCTTATGGAAGTTGATGTACGATGGCTATTTATTCTTTATGTATTGAAAATAAACATTATTTTGAATACGTACTTAAATTCGTTATAATATTATTTACTTTATTAAATTCCGCGTTCGTACGCGTAATGGTACCTATGTATGAGTTATAAGAAACGGTGAGCGAGAATGACATAGAAATACTTCGTGCACTCCACGCGAATTAATAAGGGTAAACGAAATCGCCAATTAAAATTCTTTTTTTAATTCATAAATAATAAACAGCATTTGTACATCAATTTCCATGAGAAAAACATGCAAATATTTTTATCTGTGAGGTACAAGTGGCTCCACTACAGAGTAGTATGTTCCCCAGCAGAGCCACAGTCAATGCCCCTTATTGGACATTGGACGTTTATATACTAAGTAAATATTTACTCGGTATAGTAAGAAAACTAACCTGGCAGGTTCAGAGTTGGTACTGAATTAGCTGCTAATCGTTTGCTTGAAGTATGAAATCTCGTTTCAAAGTGATCGTGGCACACTCTACGGTCCTTATGTATTTTTTTATTACTCAGTGCCAATATATCTCCACGAATTGCATAAAGCCATGAGCGAAATCTCTCTGTCTCTATGTCTGGGTTGGGAAAAAAATGTAGTATCACGTTATCTGCACCTGTGAAGACGTTAAAGATAGATAAAATAATATAGTTTAAAATAAATTTATGAAACATGTAATATCTCTTTTTAGGGTTCCGTAGTCAACTAGGAACCCTTATAGTTTCGCCATGTCCGTCTGTCTGTCTGTCTGTCCGTCCGCGGCTTAGCTCCGTGATCATTAGTACTAGAAAGCTGAAATTCGGTATGAGTATGTGCATATATATCACGCCGACAAAACGGTAAAATAAAAACTTAATAAGAAAAAGGGGTTTTCCCGTACACTTAAAGTGGGGTTGATTTATTTTTTGGTTTCAACACTAGTGTGTGGGATGTCGTTTAATAGGAGTTTTAAAAGTAATAGGGGTCTCCGAACATGAATTTTTGATAAAGTCAGCAGTTTTGTAAATATTCGCTTCGAAAATAAAAATAATACTTTAATTTAATTTACCTTTACTTAAAACAAAACTTAATTAATTCCTTTGTGTGACGATAGTTACCCATATCTTTTGTATGAGTAACTTTCGTAACACAAAACAAGCGATCGTAATTTTGGTTTTTATTAAGTCTTTAACTATGTAGGTGCATGTTTTTTGAAACGGACTCATCTGACATTGAGCTCTGATCAATGGTTTAATAGTTTAAGATCATAATTATTTAAAAGTAATCTTAAAACAGAAAATTTTGCGAGTGTAAATATTCGTTGCAAAATACTACGTGCTGTACGCTCGTAGACTATGATTTCACATTTCTGCCTGATAAGGACAACTTTTACGGACTATTAGGAACCTTCGTACTAATGAAGATTAGTGTGTTAACTTATCTAAAAGGTAGAATAATACTTACGAGTTTTCCCACAATCAGGCACACAACATTTTTTGTCAAGCGAAGTCATTATATCAGCAATCGAATCAAAGTCCAGAAACAAAAAAGTGGTCAACGGAAAAGCAGGAATCAGGGAGTCCAAGGATAGCCAAGTCGTTGTAGAAACTCAGAATAAAAACCACAGAAAGCACTTTCACGTCCACGAAAATAAACAGAAAGTGATTTGTAATTGACGGCAACAACAATAACAGAATAGCATTTCGTTTGCGGTAGTTAACGTGTTTCGTTGAAGTTGTAAATAAATGATAATATTGTATGACCGTATGAATATTGTAATATTTATTTTACTTTATTAATATATAAATACACATTACATTTAAATATCTTTGTTAATATTGATTGTTATTTCAAGCAATTTTGAAATAGTAGACCTGATTTTTATTAGATTTTGCGTAAGTTGAAACGAGTCAGATGAATTATCCCAGAGTTACTACAAGGAAATATTAGGCTAGTGATACCATAGCAATAGAACATTTCTATCATGTCTTTGATTAAAGAGCCATCTGTTGTTAAGTGGTAGCATAATACTCTCCCCCATAGAAACCGCTGTTTTGTTCTAGCTGAAACCACTGTGAAGATCAGTCAGTTGATGTTTGGCAAAAGGGTCGTTGAAGCGGACGCAAACACCGTAGTTCCGTTAAAATTGTGAAAATGTTATGTTTTGATGTATTTCTGGACGAAATATAATACGTAGAATAATTCAGATTAAATTGACTAAGTTAAATTAATTATTGATGCATTTAAACGTTGTTTATTGTGCTTCGATGTCTTCGTAAACTGTTTCAAAACATTTGATCATTTTGACATGTTTCTCTATTTGTACGATTGCAGACTTACACTGTGTTATGTGCAACAACGTTTAATATAAGTGCTACAATTTGTGCTCTCAAGTGTCTATCGCTGATTTCGGGAGACTGCGAGAAAGTGGAAGTGTTTCGAAACTGTTTGTGCCATCATGAAAGACGTGTTTAGGGATGTAAGGACGAACTGTAGTAACTTTTTGATAGTGTTATCGCATCTGCGTTGTAGTACTTAGAGTGTCTGAAGAGGCAGAGGGCGTGGGCGGTGAGAATGCGGGAGCAGAGGTGAAGGAGCCACCATCACCGTGGAGCATCTGGTGGGAGGCGGCGGCGGCGGGCTGCTGCCCGGCGCCTCGCCCCAGCACCCGCCCAACATGCTGCAGCCCATGGAGGATATGGTCCTGCCGCCCAAGCGCCAAGCTGTTGTAGACAGATTGAGGTATGTAACTGGATAAATTATTTATTAACAAAATACAGTGGCCAAGGTTTAGTCTCTCATGCATTTATATTGAAAACCTAGCACCCGTCCTGCACCTAGCTTTTAACATTATATATTTACTACGCGGCCAAAATATCACTTGACTACCTTAAAGGCGTTGTTCGCTTGCAGTGGCTAACAACTGCCAAAGACAATAAACAGTTGGGCAATGTCATTAATTGGAGGCAAAACTGTCTTGAAAGCTGTCAATTGTGGCTGCTTATAGTTCCTTTACTTGTGTTTCTTGTTCATAGTAGCTCTACCGAATGACCAATGTGGGTGGGACCACAACCCTTTGAGTTTGACAGTACTGTATTAATGTCCAGAGTACAACATGCACTCAACTAATGTTTTCTAGCATTGCCCACAACCTTTTTTAAGAGTGTGATCACGGCCTGCATAAGCAAGGTAGAGGGATTAACTTAGAATATAGAATATGTCCTCCATTTAGTCCACATAACTCTGATTTTGAATGGGTAGACTAATTCAACATAAATTTTATTGATAATTTAGTAGTGTTTTGACTTAACATATAAAAAATCCTACTTGAGACCTACACAAAAAAAAAATCAAGCATTCTACTTCAGTTATTTTCAGTTTTTTTTTTATATTATGGTCCATGAGGGAGGGCATGGTCCTATATAAATATTTATGTTTTCTAAAATTCAATGAAAAATAAAACCTAAATATCATCCTTAAGTGCAAAAGCTGCCTAAACAACCATTAGTTTTACATTTAATTAGTACAATCCACATACTATAAGTTACTATTAGAAATGAAGTAGCAGCCTGTACAACAATTTTATTGCTCCATTCACACGATCAAGTGTTGGTTGGGCAATAAATTAATAATCTGATATTGCAGCTGTTTGATTATAGATATATGACTCCATAATATAATTATTTTCTCAAGCTACTTTTATTATAATACAAATAATTTGTGGTTTTAAAATTAATATAGTTTACTAAAAGCTGCTAAATGGTTGTTTCTTAAGGCGACGGGTAATGCGAAACTAGCGCCACTTTCGATTTTTTTCTTATACCTTCATAATCTGATATTTTTTTAGAAATAGCTGAAGTCGAAGAGCTAGCAAAACACCATTAATATTTATTAAATCACTATACATATACAATTTTTTCACTGTAGTTTACCTTACAAAACTTGTTCACGTCAAAAGCGGCTACAGTAGTTTTGGGCAAGTTTTTAGAGACAACTAAAGAATAAGAAATTGTGTATAATGATTTAATAAACACTAAAGGTGTTTTTCCAGCTCCTAATATCTTGCAATTACTGAAAATTTATCTGGTTTGGAAGATATAATAAAAATTCGTAAGTGGCGCTAGTTTCGCATTACCCGTCCCCTTAATCTCTCTAGTATATAGGTATCAGAGATATTTAATATGTGTACATATTGCATTCAACTCTTAAGTACAAAACATATATTTCACTATAAATATATCATTAAAAAAAAATAACCATTAGCAAATATAATATATCGTAAGAATTATTTTTGGTGTTTGAATCTACTTACCTTTGTTGTCTGAGCAACAAAAGCCTTTATTCCATTATGGTGTGTACACACTGCTACTTAATAATTTAAAAGTATTATAATTACAAACACCTTTTGGGGGTTGTCTGTGCACCTTTTACAACAAATGCATCTTTATTTGGAAGGAAATAGGGTTGCTGTTGCATTGCTGTTTTGAAGACACTTTGTATTTAAAACAGCAATAACATCAAATTTAAAGGGACCATATTTAACAAAATACGTCAAGTGCGAGTCGGACTCGCGCACCGAGGGTTCCGTACAGACACATCTTACCTGGCCGGGTAAAGTTAAGTTTGTACCTGGTATGTATGGTGCCGTATAGAAATGAGGTGCAAAGTTAACGCACCCGATCACGTTTGTTGTATGGGAGCCCCATTTAAATATTTATTTAATTCTGTTTTTAATATATGTTGTTAAATTTTTACCCCCCTATGTTGTTAAAGCGGTAACCCAAATACATCATTTGTGAAAATTTCAACTGTCTAGCTATCACGGTTCATGAGATACAGCCTGGTGACAGACGCACAAACAGACAGACAGACTACTACTACTAACTAGTGGCTCTGGAAGCTGTAGAACTCGCAATAATTTCGGCGAAATGGCAGAATTTTGACTTTCTTACGTTTTTAATCCCCATATCTACGCCGTTTCGAAAATCTGAATTGACAGAAATTCTATGTAATTATCGATCATACTCACAATATTTCACGAATATCGTTTGTGAAATGAGACCTGTAGGCGAGAACAGCCGGAAATCTGAAAATCTGGTATTCGGACATAATCATGCTATAAGAAACCAAGGTACGCTACTCCGGAATGACAGAAGACACTTTGGACGTCATCATGCTATGATTGGTTGGTTGGTTCTGTCTTTTTTCTTTTTTTTTTTAATTTATTCATGACCAAGACCTTCAGTCGAAGTCATAAAAATACAATCAATCTTATTTATAAAATAAAGAACTGAAATATACAAGAGAGATACTTAAATCTATATACATTAAATCTTTTCAATTGTTTTTAAAATAAATTTGAACACTTCCGTTTCTGTGTTGCCAGTGGTGTATCATATTCCTCCCTGATTCCCTTGTTACCTGTAGGAATCTCATAAAACCGTGTTTAAAATCGGTTGTTACGACATAATAAGATTCAGTCAAAGAACATGACAATTGTAATGCATGAATGCATAATTTTTTTCTTTGGACAACTAACTACAAAAAATGTTTTCCTTATATTTATTTTCTTACTATGAAGCGGTAACCATCGTGACGTAGAATGTGTTACTAGCCGCATTGACATAGGGATTAAAGCTGAGACTCTTCGCTTTCTCGGTCAATTATAATTGGTCCACAATTAACTAAAATATAACACACACAACTGCCTCATAAGAAGCTCCTACCGTTTTAAGGTAGGATTTTCATACTACCTAGCTACCTCGGTAGTAAAAAAGTCTGAATTGGGTGATTTGAGTGTAATCAGGTTGTAATATATATATGACCAAATAGCGTTTATAACAAAGTAAAGTATGCAAATAGACATCATAGATAGCAGTCATGTTTTGTGTACTCTGAGAGGAACTTCTCTCGTGTGAATAATGTCAACCCTGCTACAAAAGCAGAAAAAACTTCGATACTTCGATGTTGCGACGAGTCCGTTCATTCAGATTAACCGAAAACGGGATTTCCGTGTCTTTAACAGTTTTAACACAGGAAATATCGGCGATATTCAAGTCATAAAAAGCTTAGCAGTAAGAGCGGGCTCCCAGCGGGCACACTTGTCACGACACCGCTACTCGCCGTCTAGTCTAGAGTCTCCATTGCTTTTACCCGTTCCGAACCGTATGCCTCTGTAACGGCAGTTTATGTAACTTCCTATTGAAATGGGGACCATTGTTATATGGCCATTGCGTAATACTAATACTAGCGCCTACATTAAATTCATTAACTGATCGTTAATTTTACTTTGTTACCTACGTACGTCTGTTCCCAATTGGTGTTTGAGGTATAAATAAATACAAAGTGGTTTCGTTTTATTTGATTCTCGATTGTAACTTTTACGGTACATAGTGTGTCTAGTACAGATCCAGATATACTTAGTGCGAATTGTTTTTCCTTCGTATTTTGTCGAAAAAGTTCGTTTTAGCATGCTATCTCTATTAACTTCAGCGAAGAACTTGAGATATAGTCATCGTTACCTATGTACCTATACCTATAAAACGTAACGACAGACAAAGTGAAGTATGTGCAAGGTATCGATTGTTTTTTATCTACAATCTACAAGACAGGACTAAGAAAGGTCTGCTGCTATTCGACAACCTAAAAAAAACCGGCTAAGTGCGAGTATGACTCGCGCACCGCGGGTTCCGTATAAATACTTGTCCCATCTTAACTGGCCGGTTTAAGTTAAGTTTGCACCGTTTGTTAGTATGTATGGCGCCGGATATAAATGGGGTGCAAAGTTAACGCAATCGTGCACGTTTTTTAGTAGCGGCAACAGAAATACATACATCATCTGTGAAAATTTCAACTGTCTAACTATCACGCTTCATGATATACAGCCTGGTGACAGACGGACAGCGGAATCTTAGTAATAGGGTCCCGTTTTTTACCCTCAGATGGCATGTAGGTGTACCTATTTAAACAAAGGCGTTACGAGAATAATCACTATAAATGCGCCATAAACTAAAAAAGTTTGGGTAACATGATCGTCGTACGCCTATGGTAGCGCTCGCCACTCTCGCCAGTATACATAGTCTAAAATATAGGAGGACGCACCGCACCCATCACCATGATATGCAGATCTTCCTGTCCTTCCTGAGCTGTCATTCCATTGAGGGTATTAATAATAATAATAATTCTTTATTACAGAATAAAATTCCATAGTATGTTAGTAATGCTTAGCCTAAGTTAGTGAATGAATTAAACTAAATACAATTTTATTTTATAACTTGGGCCAATCCCTTAATTTTGTCAACCCAATGTGCCAATATTGGGCTGTCATATCTCTCTGCAATGACCTTCAGAATGCTGTTGTTGCTACTCCTAAGCCGGGTCATCATCGAGGCGATTTTTTTGCGTATAATTGCGTGAAAACCATCCGTGTGAGCCTCGGCGAACATTTATTGTATTGTGACACATTTTACACTTGACTTTGCGTCCACAAATCCTCCATATCTAGTTTAGATCCATTAAGGTGTTTTCTAGTAAAGCAAATACGCTGTGGACAATTTGCGTTACAAATAAACGTTAAATTAATAGCTTAGGTCTCCTAGAGTCTAGAGTAAGGGGTCTAGTAGCTATTAAAACACATTAAAAAAACTCGTTACGTAAATTCCGCCGTGAATTACGTTAATGATACGTTATAACATAACGTTAGTGGATCACCTGTGAGGTATGCATGGTTTTTGCACCGAGCGAAATGATGTTGAGCCTCGGCTGCAGCTAACGGTACTCTAAGCGGCCACAGGCGCTGCATTAGCGTTCGGCTTCGGCTCTACCTTTCCTATTTGCATTGCAATACAGTGTTTGGATCTCTTTTCTATAATAGGTATGATCATTGCATGTGCTTACTATAATTTTACTTAAGCACGTTGTGAACTGTATACTCTAAACTTGGGAAACTAAAGTGCGAGCAATATGTGAATGGCATGCTTTGAATTCCTTATTATTACTATTATGCACACATTTATAAATTAACTTCTCTAAAACTCATAAAATCATAAAACGACTTCCTGTACCGTAAATGAGGCAAACCCAAGTGCATAAAGAATTTCGGCAAACTTTGGTCCGGTAGCACCAACTACGAAGCCTTCTAGGTCAAATACCGAAATCGACTTTAAGGGATGTGATTTTCCTAAAATACATTTAATAGGTTAATAAATACATTTCAAATTGCAGTAAATATATTAGATTTGACTCCAAAAACGAAGGACATCCCGAGTCGACTTCTTATTTAAGATTTGTTTCACATAACTTCGTTGTTCGCTAACCGGTTTCAATGATTCTCTTTTTATTTATATATACTACTTTTAGGTAGGTTACTTTGGAAGGACTTAGGCTATGCGGAGTTAAGAGGCATCTAGATTCTTCCAACTCATTACGGTTTCAAGTTTCTTGTTACGTAAAGATGCTATTAGAAATCGTCTTTATGGACCATTAATCGGTATGATACTGGGTAATACCTTTTACCAGAGTACGTCAACTTGTTAAGCCGCGTAAACAAGGTATTTTGATTTCGTATTAAAAGTAAGTATTATTAACAAATAATGTATAAATAATACTACCGTGCCCGTAGATTTGAGTGCGGCTAAGCACCACACATACCTACTCATCGCCACCGATGTGTCTTTGACTTCTTTTGTGATAAGGGACGGCATTTTATGGTAACATATTAAAGACCATACACAAACGATTACGTAACTACTATGCTATCTACGGCTACACTTGTCGTGTGACGCGTACATCGGAACATGATAAGAATCTTGATAATGTCCGGTTCTATAATACAGCAAGTTATGAAACTTTGGATTCCATTTATAAAAAAAAATTATGGTGCATGTTTTCTGTGTTAAATAAATTATAACAAGTTATTTGTCAAGATTATAAGCCCGCCTTGCCCTCTATCAGTAACTCGAGGGCAGGTTAGCAAGTAGGTAATATGGTGGTAGACTTTTGCCGTCTGAACGGATCCATTATTTTATGATTTTCTGCCAATACTAAGGTCGACAAAATAACTAACTATTGTGTAACTGCACTATCCTCAACTTCTAATCTCGTCAAATATTTCACACTCATCGATGTAAGTATGCAGTTCGTCTTGAGCTCAGCTATGGTTATTTATTTATTTATGTAACTTTATTGCACAGTACTAAATAGTAAGTAGGTACAAATGGCGGACTAAAAGCCATGAGGCGTTCTGTACCAGTCAACCAGGGGGCCAAACAAAATTTCTGGTGCAGGATCACTAAAAACTAAATACAAAATTAAAAACACCCCCGACTCAACTATATATAGCTAATAAAGGATAACTGGAAGAGATCCCTTACAGGGATAAGTTCGCCTTTGTACCTATATGTTATTTGTAATAGATGTATTTTGTAACTGTTTTTGTGTACAATAAAGTTTTTACTTACTTACTTACCATGTCACCTGACAAGGCTTTCGATAAAAGAAAAATACATTAAATCCGGGCCATCCGTTTGGGAGCTACAATGCCACAGACAGACACTCAGATACACAGATGCACATGTTAAACTTATAACACCGCTCTTTTTGTCGGGCGTTAAAAAAGAACTTAAGAACAATGTGTAGTTAGACTATGTATTGATCAAGTAATAAGTTTACACGTCAATAATAATGCTCTAGTGTATCCGGCAACTAGAGCAGACATGAGATTCTCTACAGACAACTTTTTATATATTTCCGTTTATCACGTAATTATTAATACTTAGTTAATGTCCGTGACAAACCTGCATGAATGTCCAGAAGATAAGCCTAATAATACCTGGAGTAAAATAAGTGTTTGTACCACCATCCCAATCAGATTTTTTCAATTCGGAAGCAGAGCTGCTCTCTTCGTCGTGCGGAAGACAGCAGCTCGTAAGTGGCATGCAAATTCGATCCCTGATTTCTGATTTGCTTTGGAATTGGGTACATAGGCGTATGTACAAATAGGATTCTAAAATATTCAGTTGCATTGGATGCTGTTCGAGATAAGCTTGCATAAAATAAAAACGTCTAACACATAGATTTTCTTTTTATAAAAAAAATTGTAACTCGGTGTAACGGGCGGCTGTTATCGAATGCGTTGTTTGCTAAGCGCGACAAGCGTAGGCCGACTGGTCAATGAACCAAACAAAAACACACCTACGACGAGTTTTAGTGCGCGGAACCCGCGCATGCCCAGCGCCCGCCGTCTTGACGATACGGGGAACAGAGAATGCTAATACCGGCTACTTTCTACCAACGCACTGCTCGCCATCGGAGGGTGTTCATCCTCACACACTGTAGCTTAGGCTCCAGTTTTTGAGGATTAACACCCGGCCGCATTCCATTCTCCGCATGTGGAATGAGCTCCGCCGAGGTTTTCTCCGGGGGCTACAGTATGGGGGTTCTTCAATAGGGGCGTCTTCAACGCAAGTGTGATGCTCCTGGCGTCGCAAGCGTCCATAGGCGGCGGTAACTGCTTAACATCAGGTGGGCTGCATGCTTGTATTGTATGTCATTGTCGTAGTATTAAAAAATAAAAACTCAATTTTTGGTAACAAATGTTCCAGATATTTTTGACGATGACAGTGAAATTTTATCCGAGAACCGCTCTATCAATTTATGCATTCTACCAATCCTAGAAAATAGTAAAATTATGATTATGGTTCATAATAGTAACTTTTTTTACAAAAATATCCCTCTTCAACGAGCGAGCTATTTAGTTTTTTGTTGATTAAAAAGCACTAATTCAATTTGGATAAAATTAAAATGGGATCACCTCACTGTGATCTACCAAACAAAAAAAGAATATCAAAATCGATTACATAGAAGAAAAAAAAAAACAGTCGAATTCAAAGCATCCACCTTTTTTTAAGGTCGGTTGAAAAAAAAACAAAAATAGATTCGATGTTTGAGGTCCTTAAAAATGTACATTAAAACGAACTACTGTATTCTTAATCTATTTTTGATATTGTAACACCGCCATTTTTTTCAGTAGATTTCAATATACGCATTGGTATAAAACTTAAATTAACCAATGTCCGTCCGAAGTGAAGGCCTGTTAATGTAAATTACTACAGAGCGGAGACGTTGCTTGTTACGGGACGCGTGTTAATAGCGTGAGGAAAAAAAAAAAATTATTCCGTCTTCATGGTAATAGGTATATCTTAGGTTAGGTAAACCTCAAGTAGCGAATTTCTAAATTCTATAATTATATATTTTGGACCGACAATTATTGTTCACCACATGCTTAATTTACCAATGGCAATAGCGAGCGTAGCGTGCCATAAATTGTCATTTAAAATGTATTGAAAGATTTTCAGTTTTGGGCTCTACTTAGTATTGATAATTCCGGTAAACAAGTGCAAGCATATTTTTTCTTGAGATTAAAGTAATGTAATAACGGATCCATTATTTAGTTTTATTGTATGAATATATGAGCGGAAAAAATCGTCAATTTCGATTTAATTTTGGCAGAATATTTCCATATGAAAATTTTAAAATCGCAAAACATATCTATACTAAATAAAATGGTCTGATCTTAGAGCACTATAGTCTCCACAAATAACACAATGCAAAAAAGTTTGCCCGTTTTGAAAAAAAAAAATACAATTCCGATATGCGTTCACATACGTCGGAAGGCTAACGCCCAACGCAACAATTTCATTAATGTCGCAAGATCCTGCCATTTTCACTGTTCCCAGTGAAAGTGTGGTTTTGCCGAGCAGTGATCTAGCTAACTAGCAACCTCAATCGTAATTAGCTTTTCCGTGGCGACTGCACGGGCTGCATAAATATGTAACTGCCCTGCACCGCGCAGGGAAAGCGGCGCAAACGCATCCAATCCTAGGCTACCGATAGTACCAATGCAAGGATAGAATAACTAAAGCAATAGATTAGATATATCACTAAGGTTTCACTTCGAATGCTGACATTTTGCCCTGTCGAAAGATTGTGGTATTTTGCCTAAACTTAATGTGTGTATTTAACTTTGTGGCACGTATACACGGATAATGCAAAAAAAATATAGTTTTTTTGTTTGTTTCAAAGCCTGTAGTTAGCTATGAGTCAAGTAAATCAGTTCAGACGTTTGAAGATCATCAACTTTGTTTCGGGATGGTTTCGGGAGTTTTTTTTATCGTTTCAGCGATCACTTGTTACTTTTTATACGCTTTTGACATAAGTTTGACAATCTCTAAATCTGTTTGATACTATTTGAAACTATTTGGCTTGTCTGTGGCGTTGGTGATTATGCTGCATATGAATAATAGAAGATACTTAAATAAATTATGTCAGCTAATATGTCGCGGGAGCCTAAAACAAAGTAAAATTAGATTCCAACAGCATTATTAGCATAACATATGTCGATGTAACTATTCAATGTGGCTGCCTACCAGCACGAGGCCCGGCACACATTCTAATTATTATGTAACTCGCTCGCAGATCTACTGCTGGAATGGTTACCAAATCATTGGTTGATTATTGTCGTACGCATCACCCCTATGCGTATGCAGCCAGCTACAGATAATAGTGAATATGCTCTGCAGTACCAGGAAATATTAGTAGGGAGTCTCGATAATCCAACCGCGAGGACTCCATTTACCTACAGAAATCCCGTGACTGCAATCCCTAAAAGTGTGTGAATTGCAAATGGAAAACCTTGGAAGCCAGAGACGACAAAAAACTGTTTTCCCAAAAATGCGTACAAGGAAAGTTGATTACGTATATCATAATCATAAATTACATTACAACTGTAAATTAAATATAATAATCTAGACCTAGACTTCGTTTGAGTATAGGTACCTGTTAATCGCCATAATATGATCGATGAATAAAACGCCTTATAAAATTCGAGCGAAAACATTAAATTTATTATAAGTATAGGAAATTTTATTCTCTACAACTTTGCAAAAGCTCTCTTCTAGCTAAAATGCTCCTAAACGAAGATATAAGCAAAAAAATTGAAGAAATTAACGTTTTTTTTTCAATATGGCGGCGGTGGAGGGGGAATTGTGCATTTTGCATTTTAAACACTCATCAACCATCCTAGACCATCATATCAAAAAAAAACCGGCCAAGAGAATGTCGGGCCACGCTCAGTGGAGGGTTCCGTAGTTGCCCATTCTTCACAATAGACGGGGTTAAAAAAGCGGTTTTAAGCCCGAGGTTTAAATTACGAGAAAGATTTCAAGCTCTATAAAAAGGTCGTAAACGCCAAAGTAACTGTAATTACTTATTACCTCCTGGAATTTATCAATTATACGTGCTAGATTGAGCGAAATGCTTTAATTCAGTATGGCACTTAACTAATATGTGCAATGTGTAACGTTCGAAGTATAAGGACACCACGCGGCACTTGCCGTCATAATGAAGAAAATTATGAATTTTTGCGATAATTCAAAATCGGCTCGACCGATTTTATTCAATATAGTTTTCAGTACGGGAGGTACCCGAAAAAAAATTTTTATTTTACCGTTTTGTCGGCGTGATACATAGGTACACATACACATACTCATACCAAATTTCAGCTTTCTAGTACTAATGATCACGGAGCTAATAAGCCGCGGACGGACAGACAGACGGACATGGCGAAACTATAAGGGTTCCTAGTTGACTACGGAACCCTAAAAATCAGAACTACCTGACCGTTTGTAAGGTGAAACCCCTTTATTTACTAGATAACAGTGGTTTGTAAAGTTGGTAATATATATAATTTCATTTCACGTTCGTGTAGAACCTGGGGCGGTGGTAGCCTAGTGGTTAGGGCATGCGACTATCAATCCGGAGGTCGCGGGTTCGAACCCGGCCCGTACCAATGAGTTTTTCGGAACTTATGTACGGAATGTCATTTGATATTTACCACTCGCTTTTCGGTGAAGGAAAACATCGTGAGGAAACCACCTAAGCCCAAATAAGGCCTAGTTTCCCCTCTGGGTTGGAAGGTCAGATGGCAGTCGCTTGCGTAAAAACTAGTGCCTACGCCACATCTTGGGATTTTAGGTAGCCGACCCCAATTGAGAATTCATTCTCAAAAAAATGGGACAAAGGCTATAGGAGGATGATGAGGATGATGTTCGTGTAGAATCTACTGAATATATAGTTACTGAATATAATTTTTGGCGACATTATACCATCGTTGAGCAGTGCTTTTTTGGGCAATAGACTCTAGAGTTTTACAAGTTTTGAGTTATATAATACCTCCATAATTATTAGATTTGGCAACTATATAAATGACAGAAAAAAGTACTGGAGTAGAAACATAATCAAAATACACGATACGATTCGCCAACCTTATTATTTTTTAGCGAAGTAGAAACAGAAAGTTGAAACATGACCCCAAAAAGTTTGATTTTACAAGGCTTTTGGGTGAAGTTCTGATACCTATTCACTTTACTGAGGTATTTTATATTTTTAATGAACATAGTTCATTGGATCGTTTAAATGGATTGGTTGCTAATGATTTTTTACGAAGCGGGCGTAGTGTTCGCATTAACATTTGCTCAAGGTGACCGCTTGGCTGTTTGTTGCGGCTGAACGAGCATCGGCTGGAAATTACATAGGTATTTATGTACTAAGGGACATACCGGCGTTAGAGCTCAGTCATCGCGGATTATCAGTTCTTTACTTATACAATAATACAGGCTTTTACTCGCAGTTTTAAAAGAAAAAATAGAAAAATACGCATTCGCGTTTATACTGGTACCTACTACCTAAATTAGTTACACCTGTATCAATTCAGTGTGGTTAAGTGAAACCGTCAAGTATCTTGCGTTCACATAACGTTTCGATTATTACCTTTAGTTGAAGTATTATAATTTATAACATTATACAAAAATAATACACTAGTTTGACCGTTTTTGCCACGTACGTACTGTCTGGAATGAAAACAATATCAACTTCATCAACTGTCTCGCAAATAACGTCGAAATAGCATGATTTGCAGATGACTCATGTATAATATAAGTGTTCTACTTTTGATACCTATACTCATTAGTCATTATTACATCTAGGTCAATTTAGAACATTATTTTCCTAAATCGGGACAGATCTTGACTGACACGGTTTCCTTTTATTTGTCCTTGTCGTCTAAGCATAATTATTTATTTCCTTGTCTAAGAATAATGATTGTTTTCAGACGAAGAATCGACGCGTATCGTCGGCGACAGAACGAGTGTGTTCCGAGGTTCGACCAGTCGTTCACCGGTGCCTGCGAGCAGCAGAACCTTGAAACGAGCGCATTGCAGAAGCGTTTCCTCGAAGGGAAGGCCAAACGGCAGGCGAAGAAGAGCGACCGCAAACCTGATCTACCCGCCATCAGCGGTAACCTGCATAGCAGCGTTCATGTGGTGAGTATTGTGTACATTTTAAATAAATACACACCATACACCCAAGTCTTTGCAACTCAAGAATTACTTGAATTATATGGTAAGACCGCTTTACTCTTCCTCGCTAGTATGTGCTTTGTTAGGGATGCATATCGGATAAGGAAGATAAGGTATACCGAGACCGAGACCCAAGCATGGAATGGGTAATCTAAAGCTCTCACACCATGAAATTCAATAATCTGTTGTTGCAGCGGTCGTCCGGCTCAGCTCAAATAAAAAAACCGTTTACCATACAGCCTTGGGGCGATCATGCAGACTTTCCTTGAAGACAAGGTTAAGAAAAACCTTCACGTTGTAAATTTAAGCGATTTTCTTAGATTTAAGCACAGGTTTCCACGAGAATTTGTCAGTTTCCAGTTTATATTTAGTAGTAACTCCCGACGAAAAAAGAGGGGTGTTATAAGTTTAACATGTGTATCTGTGTGTATGTCTGTGGTATCGTAGCTCCCAAACGGGTGGACCAATTTGAGTGCGGTTTCTTTTTAAATCGAAAGACATGTCCGTCAAGATGGTTTCTAGCTATGTTTGGTGAAAATAGGACGAGTAGTTTCCAAGATATTCAGCTTTAATTGGAATTAAAGTGACAAGATCTCAGCCGATATTTAAGCCAAGAGTTCCAAATTTTGTAATTATGTTCAGTTTTAGTAGCATTTTCTATATCACTCATTAAAATGAGGGACTCATGATGACCAGCTACTAGTGTCGTGGGTGTTTTACATTTTTAATTTAGGTTATTTTTATTTATTCATGCTAACAATGCCCTTTATTCCGTGAATCCCTAAGACTGCCGGTTTGCTTTGTACTTCGTCGCGTAGCATTCCAAAGACATATGAACTCAAAGACTCACGTGATTCTTATTTTGCAGTCTGCAAATAATTATAATAAGCTTAACCCTGCGGTACCTGGGTGTTATTATCTCCAATAGGTATTTATTTCCGAGAATCATTCCTCGTAAACAATTCTTTGTCGCCGGTACTAAAAAGGCTTATGCGGGTTACAGAGATGAATATCCAGGACCTTTTGGTTGGGTAGTGCCTTATAAGTACGACGTGCGACACGTGTCGGGGCTACCTTAGTAATTAACAACGGCGCAGCACGTGCGGCACGGCGATCGCGATCCCGCGCCGGATGCGACAACGTCAATTGACTTGACCCCCTGAGGCCAGCCCTACCGCTCGCGTTCAATACATAGCGCTAATGTAATTAGATTCGCGTCGATGAAAGTAAATTGTGATTAAATTATCTGCTTTGTCTTATTTAGACATTGTTATTGCTCCTAAATTAGACTATATCCAAACATTAATCGTATCTAAACATTTTTATTTATTTTATTCATTTAAACTTTATTGCACAAAATACAAAAGTTAAAGTACAAATGGCCTACTTAATGCCATAAGACATTTTCTACCAGTCAACCATAGGACTAAACAGAAACATTTATATGGTGCAGGGTCTTTTATGTAATCTGTTACATGAAATAAGACATAAACATAAGTAATATGTAAATGTACATTCATCAAATCATTATGCTGACGGTTAATCACATAGCTTATCGGAGAAATGCTTTTCGGTGTATCAAACCTACTAAACTTTATGAATCTGATTTGTTTTGTATTAACTTCTTGGTATATTAATTTCTTTCAAGTAACAACTGATGCCATACCTACACAAGTAACAACTGATTTGGGGCTTCAAATCCATGCACGAATGCCACTTACTTCCCATGAGACACGGTTACTTGACATGGTAAAGCTAGGGTCCTAATTGAAAGGACAAAAGAGAGCACACGAAGAGTTTATGAAGTGTACCTAAAGCAATATATAATTACTGGGCTTTTATATTCAGTTATTCACCTCATCAAACACTTGCTGTTTCTTCATTATATCATTGTCACTAAATTTGGTAACTGCAAATAAGTGATTATCATTAAATTGTATTTGATATTGAGTCACATTTATTTCATTATGGTGAGAGCCAGGTATAGTCAAATGTACTTGACGATTGTCGCAAATATGTCGTAATTTTATTCAATCAACGGAACCAACGAGTGGCGCAAATGGCACAAACCTCGCCGGAGCTTCAGTGTCCACCATTAGTGAAACCTAAAAACGATACAGCATATACCCAATATTGCCTAATGAATGGGGCAGTCAGCAATTTGACCAGAGCAATGGGCGATTAAGCGTATCTAGTAAATTATTATATACGTAGGAACCTAGGCCACGTATTGATTGCACTCACCATTAGGTACCTAGTAGTAGTAATAGTAGGTAGGACCAAGGACTAGTCGTACTTTCAGACGAGCAAGTTTCGCAAGCAAGGCCTCATAGAACCCATTTGTACATTTATCTTATCTTCTCATAATTACAGTCAGCTTCTAATCGAGGCTGCAGACTGAAGCACGCGTTTATTCCTGAGACATTAAGAGTCCAGACTGTATACATATTGTGTTTAGATATATGTCGCTGACTATATGCATTTCAAAGAGACTGCGACTTTACCTGAGTAAAGGTCAGAATGTTTTTCCTGCACGTGACGCAGCGATATTAAGTGCACCTTATCACCTCGATACCGATTTCTGCCGGCGAGCTACTAATTGTTATGCCGAGTTGACGCATTTAATCGTTCTTCAACATTAATATTTATGCTGTATTACTGGGACTTGGAGTGTGAAGCGTAATACCTACACATTAACGTGATTCTTGAGTCTTGATCTCCTATTTGTTTGATACCGCGTATAATAGAGCGAAGTAAACGCGGATGACATAACTGATAATGTGCGCGTAACAACATTCATGGTTAACCCATCGTGAGGCGCTGTGCTGTGTGCGAGAGCTTACAACTAGTCCAGTTCCGCTCATAGCGCGCGCACTAATCAATATTAAACAATCATTCCATTTATTTTTATTTATGTTTAATTAATCCCCAATAATAGGGTCAATATTTCGCCGAATTGGTAAAAATGCATTATGAGTGCAATGATGCTGCCAACTCTAACCCAATTCTGTATACTAAATGGACAGATATAGATAAAACATGTCGCACAAAAAAGATAGCTTGGCAAAGTTGGATTAGAGTTGCCAGCAGCATTGCACTCATGATGCATGAATACAGTGCGACAGGTTGACGTCACGGTGACGATGACGATAAATCACACGAAAAGCGAAGTCGTAGCGTAGCCCCTTATACTGGTTGTGCTGGTTATTTATCTGGCAGTAGGTAATATTTGCCCAAATGGTACAACGATTAGAAAGAACTATCAGCACTTGCTATGATACTGGTACTCTCACTACTCGTACTTAGGGCCGGTCCGGGTTGTGCAAACGCTGGCTGCGCGAGTTTCACAACCGAACGCCTCGCATTGTCTCGCGCCGCTCACCGCGACGACCTCCGTGCCGTTTTCTGAATCTGCTCTGACACGATTTTATAAATCTTGCTTGAACATTTGCACTATGTCTATCAATACCATATTGTAAAGAGAGGAACGTCACGTCTACTTTATTACAGTTATGTTTGTATTTTCTCGTCGCAAAAACAGGAGTATTGTCAGTTTAATTTGTGGATCTATGTGTATGGCTGTGAAATCATAGCTCCTAAATGTAATCTGAAAAATAGATTTTGATTAAGTTTTTAGGGTTCTGCACCCAAAGCACACGGCGGACACAGCCTAAAAAAACTGAATCTCGAATGTCAGTGTCAATGTGTGCGTGTAAGACACAGGGCTGCCTCAGAACCACTGCAACAACTAATTGGGACTTTAGTTACACATAAATACATAATAACTAATAAGATAGGAAAATATCCATTCAACACAACATAACAGTAGTAAGTAGTGGTGATGGATGTGGTAATGGTGCCAATAAATAAATAAATAAATATTAAGGGGCAATCTTACACTAATCGATCTAGTCCCAAACTAAGCAAAGCTTGTACTATGGGTACTAGACGACGATATACAAATTATATTATAAATACATATAGTCATATATAGAAAACATCCATGACCCAGGAACAAATATTCGAGTTCATCACATAAATATTTGCCCTGGCCGGGATTCAAGCCCAGAACCGCCCCCAATGGTGTTAATGGTGATGATGGTGGTGGTCGTTGTTGTGGTGGTGGGGGTGGTTTTTGTTGTGATGATGGGGTTGGTAGTATTGATTGTCGTGATGATGGTGGTAGTGCTGGTGATGGTGGTACCAGCATCATCATCAATCACCATCACTATTTCACAAGTTAATGCCCACCTACGCACAGTAACAGTACACACTCATCTCACAGTAATTTAGGGAACCAAAACAATATTCCAAGGCTATGCGCCTGCAGGGTGAGGTAACTCGATTCGGTGCGGGGGTGTGCGTTTCCATTCTGTATGTAGTACCTACTATTAAGTATTCTGTGCCTAAAGGGTGCCAACGGAACCCAAATACTGAGCCTCAGCTATCTGTCTGTCACGTTATTTTAATTCCTGTGACCCCTGAAGATCGTCAGATTTCATAGACGGTGTGTTTTGGGCTTGATCTTTGTGTTACGGGTTGTCGTCGTCGTCGAGAGGTCTGATTGATCAAGTTTTTATGTCAACGGGTTCACTTTTAAAACAATGTACCTAAACGTGAACACTAATAAGAATAACAGTTATATAACGATGAATACAACATAATAATTTTACATACCTACTTGCAATTTTATTGCTAAAATTAAATCGCTGGATAATGATAACAATGTCCGGCAGCTCAACGTAAACATGAACTTATCGATGCGGTTCTATAACGACCATAACCTAACTGCGTGATGTGATCTAAGGGACGCTGTGTATGTAATAATATAAATGTAGAGAGTAGAAATTGTAAATCTGCATATAGAAACCAAAGAACTCTTCGTTTTTACTTTTGCCATATGTCAAATTGCATACTAAAATAGTCATCAACTTTTGATGATGAGTTGATGACTGTACCCTAAAACGCGCACCGCGAAGTATGAATAATGAAGACTAAAGTTTTTCGAAAATCCCAGGACTACAAACCCTAGTACATTAGAGACAATCACGTCTTTTTCCCATTGGGGCAAGATTTCTGTATATTTATAATAGAATAACATGGAACGTATCAATGCGGTTCCCTAATAACCATAACCTTACTGCGTGATGGGATCTAAGGTAAGCTGTATCCGAAATAGAGGAGGGCTAACGGAAGTAAAGCGATCGATGTTCAACGCGAACAGGTATATATATAACACGATATGGTAACTTCAAATATGGTATTTGAATTTGCAAAAAAATAACAACGCGATATGAAGATATTGCTTGAACACATTTTTCTTGGTACAGATTTTAATACGAACGATCAAGAACATCAATAACATTTAGGACCCATTTTAAACCTTGTGACAAGGTGTAAAGTGGCTCGTAAATTAAAGGTCTCGTCTGTAAATTATGACATGAAATTAGGTACCAGTGGCGTGGTGTCCATAGAACCCGAGTTCCACCGGCTTGATGCTCACATCAGCAATTCAGCAACATTCTCAAATGCTACGGAAGATAAAGTAAGCGAAATCTATCCCGGCCTGCCCTGAGTTTTTGTTTGACACCACGGAACTGATTAATAAACAAAATTGTACTTCGTTTTAGTATTTACGCATATCTTTTTGTGAACAGTGTTACCACAGTAGTGTTACTTTGCTTATCTCCTTCACAACACATATATCACTCAACTGACTGGAAGAGATCCTTGAAAAGGATAAGTTCGCCGTTGTACATGTACCTACCTATTATCTGTTATCGATGTTATATTTTTGTTACATGTTATGTTATGTGTACTATAAAGTATTTAAGACCTAGTCGGCCTCACACACTTTTTTTAACTAATAAAACATTTTTTTTTATATATTTTAGGGTTCCGTACCCAAAGGGTAAAAACGGGACCCTATTACTGAGACTTCGCTGTCCGTCTCGTCCCCGTCCGTCTGTGACGAACGGTGATAGCTAGACAGTTGAAATGTTCACAGATGATGTATTTCTATTGCCGCTATAACAACAAATACTAAACATAAAATAAAATAAATATTTAAGGGGGGCTCCCACACAACAAACTTGTTATAGATTACGGTCCCTTCATGCGCGAGTCGGACTCGCACTTGCCCAATTTTTTATAATAAACATAGTGATAATGACCATATCGCTTTCGATCTTCTACACTTGAGACTTCAGTGTATCTTGTATAAACAAATATTTGGCCGAGTTTTTAATTTTTGAGCAGTTAAAAAAATTCACTAGGCAAATATCTGCCGCGGTGCAGTGCAATTACTGCGATACGATTTTCTTTTTGGGTCCATCTTAAATGTAAGCGATCACTACAGAAAAATGGGATCTAAATATTCGAAAAACTTTTGAAAATCGAACGAATTATTGTTTTTGCCAGGCATATTCTAAATTTAAAATGTTGGTCAGTGACAGTGACAGAACTTTGGGCCGACTAGGTATATATAAAGTTGCTCGAGTGTCAGAGATTCTATATCAAATTGATATAGAATCTCTGACACTCGAGCAACTTTAAATAATATAAAATCAGTTTTTCATTCAATAATGAACAAATTATCCGTTTCATTTCAACTTCAACTCAAATAATAACTGGTCCGGGCGGGTCGCTCAGACGTGTATTCAATACCCGAGTGAAGGCGCGAACCGCGGATCCGGATCCAAACTTAGAAACGTTTCCTAGAGGACACGTTTCCTAGCGGGTCCGTGTCGACCCGTTTCCGAAGGAAACGTTTCCTAGCCGGTTCGTGTAGATCGGGTTGTTAGTACCGCCGGTGTTAAGGACCCGTGTACACGTTTCCGCGTGTAACACGGATACCGGGAGCCCTAATATCAATAGACTATAAGTCTATAGCATAGAATTTTTTTATAAATGTCATGTACTAGAGTTTCACCGTTCTTAAATAGATATTTGTTCGTCAGCGCATGTGTTGTTTGCGCACGTGATTAATCCGCCATGGTCTCTATGGACCATTGTTAGTGGTTACTTAGGCCCACATGTAGCGCAGAGGTTGAAATCACATTTCAGCACAACGATTCTCTACTTAATGCTCATTGACATGTACCCATGCTGTACACTCACGAGAAATCCAAAGCATCGATACAGAGGAAACCAGCCATATCTGGGGGCACGGTAGTGCCCCCGCCAAGACGAGCAAAAAAGAAGCGGGGCACTACCTACCTTTTCTCGAACCGTTTCGTCTAATTTTTAAACCCTCATAGCTTCGTCCCAGTTAACACCAGAGCGCCCAAATTCACAGGTTAAGATGCAGTTAGGGAACATATAAAATGTACTTAATTTAATTGATCTAGCTTTTATACTTTAGGTTTTATTGGTACCTAAAATAAGCCGATTTTGCCACTCACTTATACACTGACGTATCAAAACCTCTGGGGTACTTCCCGATGACCTAGAAAGCTGAAATTTGGTATGTAAACTAGGTTTAGTACATAAACAATAGAATAAATCTGAAACTTGGAACTTTTACCCCCCAACCCCTTAAACTAGGGGATGGAAGTTTGTATGAGACTTCTACAAATTTTGATACTAGAGGTCTGAAAATTGATATAGGGACTCCTTGTTATAAATAATAAAATACATGTTCTAGGATTTTTAGAAAATCACCCCCCACCCTTTAAATAAGGGGATGAAAGTTTGTATGGGTTTTCTAAAATGGGGGATAAATGTGTATATATATGGGGTAAACGTAAGTATTTCTTAAATACACAATTATTACTACTTACCTAGAAACGCTACAGCACAAAAAAAAAACCTAAAAATTCAAAACTACTTTACAAAAAGAAATGAGATCCCACCAAAAACATTTCATGTAAAATTAGCGGCCAAGACTCACATGCTCATAACGCTTTTGCTATTATTACTACTTACTTACAGACGCTATGTCCCAAATAAATGAAAAAAACTAGGGTACCTTACAAAAATAAATGAGATCCCACCAAAAACATTTCATGTAAAATTGGCGGCCAAGACTCACATGCTCATAACGCTTTTTCTGTAAAAAAGTTATCAGATCCCTGGAAAAGCCAAGCCCCTAAGCCCTGAGTTTACTAATCCTACACCTTGGCTTCAAAGGTATGGCTTGGCCGTTTCATAAAATACCGTAAATAAGTCTAATGGACTGTCCAGCCTATATGGTAAGGAATTAAGTTTATATATATTATCATGAAGACATAAACTTAACTTCTTGATATCGTATGGGCCAGACGGTTCGTTGAACTTATTTACGTTACTTTATGAAACGGCCAAGCCATACCTTTGAAGCCAAGGTGTAGGATTAGTAAACTCAGGGCTTAGGGGCTTGGCTTTTCCAGGGATCTGATAACTTTTTTACAGAAAAAGCGTTATGAGCATGTGAGTCTTGGCCGCCAATTTTACATGAAATGTTTTTGGTGGGATTTGATATTACACACAAGGCAAGTTGCCGCGGCTCAACATCATGTCCCCTGGTCGTAAGGGATTGAAAGGAAAGACACAGGCAATACCTATTTATTGCGTTTCCCGACAGTATCGATGTAAGATCGACACCATTACAAGGTGATTTTTTAAAATGTCAAATGCAGTGTCGCCGACCGGGGTATAATTGGCGACGGATCGATTTAAAATAATGTAATTAATCATTCTGTCTGTCTGTCCGTCTGTCACCAGACTGTGTCTCATGAACCGTGATAGCTTCTCACACTGTAGGCGAACTTTTGTCCCGTGAATTTCATAATTCCTGTTTCTTTAATGTGTGCCATATTAACGCCCAAAGCATTCCTTCTCACTACACCAATCTTATTGATACATTTCAGTCTGAATTTATCCACGCAATACTGGTGTCGGAGAGTTGGTTGAAGCCCACACTTGACTCGACATCATACGCGCTGCCTGGATTTGTACTAATAAGAAATGACCGAACGGGCAAGGGCGGCGGTGGTGTCGCTATTTACTTGAAAAGCTCAATTCCATACAAAATTTTGAATATATCCCCGTCCCTTTATTCAAGCACAGCGGAATGGATTTTTCTTGAATTAAATATTAAAGGGGTAAAGGCCGTTCTAGCTGTAGTTTACTATCCCCCCACTGTTGATTATTTTTCTAAACTAGAACAAGTATTTGAGTCCTTAAGCTCGGACTACACACATCACCTAATTATGGGTGACCTTAACACCGACCTTGGTAAAAATTCTCCACAGCATGAAAAACTTGCGTCTATTGTGCGGTCTGTAAAATTTTCCATACTTCCACTGGATCCCACCCACCACACTGGTTCTACTGACACATGGCTTGATGTCATAATTACGTCGTCCCCCGATGATGTTGTAAAGCATGGACAGTTTTTAGCTCCTGGGTTCTCTCACCATGACTTACTGTATGCATCATATAAAATTAAGCCCCCAAAATGTAAACCTGCTTTGGTTCTGATGCGGAGCTTCAACAAAGTAGATCCTGAGGCTATCGAGAACATTGACTGGACCCCTGTTTTAGATGCTCCAACAACTGACTCCAAGATTTCTCTATTTAATGCCGCCATTTTGTCACTTTTCGATACGCATGCTCCCTTGCATGCCGTTAGAGTCCGGCGTCCCCCCGCTCCTTGGATCACTGAGGGCGTACGCATGGCCATGAGAAGGAGGGACCGTGCTTTCAGGATCTTTAAACGTGATCGGACTGACGAGAACTGGACACTTTTTAAAACAGCCCGCAACCGATGCAATCAGATGGTGCGAACAGCGAAGCGGCGATTCATTCACCAAAACGTATCCTCTTCATCTATGGCTGATGTCTGGAAATTCCTTAAGTCGCTTGGCCTGGGTAAACCTACTAACGGTTTCGATGGCATTTCCTTTTCTCTCAACGATTTAAACAGACATTTTTCTTCTGCCTTATCTATTGATAACCATGTTAAGATCAGCACCCTCTCTGATATTTCGTCGCTTCCTCTTTCCGTCTCAGAAAGCTTCTCATTTTCGCCCACTTCTGAAGCAACTGTCGAGACCATCATTAATAAAATAAAATCTAAAGCCGTCGGATGTGATGATGTCGGTCGGTATATGATAGTATCTGTTCTAGACTGTGTGCTTCCTATAATAACTGACATCATTAACTCCTCGCTGTTTAATGGCGACTTCCCTTCTCTTTGGCGTAGTGCTTTTGTTATACCATTACCTAAAATTAGTAACCCCACATCACTTAATAACTTTAGGCCTATTTCAATTCTCCCTTTTCTGTCAAAAATTGCTGAAGCGGTGGTTCACAAACAACTATCTAACTTTATATACTCTCATAATCTGCTGAGCCCCTTTCAGTCTGGTTTTCGACCCAGCCATAGTACATGCACCGCGCTTCTCAAAGTTACTGAAGATTTAAGACGGGGCATGGAGGATCAAATGGTCACAGCATTGGCGTATCTAAGATTACTTTTCAGATGGGGCCTGGGTGGGGCCTGGCCATGATCTACGAGATGAAGTGCTGAATTTCTATGGGTTACCCAAAATCCTGGGGTGGGCACTAGACCATATTGGGGTGGGCACGGCCCACCCGGCCACCCCCCTAAATACGCCAATGGGTCACAGTACTTATTCTGATTGATTTCTCCAACGCATTCAATACTGTTGATCACGACATCCTTCTTGCCTTGCTCGAACATCTAAATGTGTGTCCCTCTGCCCTAAGTTGGTTTTCCAGTTATCTTCGTGGTCGCCGGCAGGCAGTCCGTGTAGACCGATCTTTGTCCGACTGGTGTGACTTAGCCACTGGCGTACCTCAAGGAGGCATTCTTTCTCCACTGCTATTTTCCACCTTCGTCAACTTCATCACTCCCGATCTTCGCTGTTCTTACCATCTGTATGCTGACGACCTACAGATCTATGATCAATGTAAAGTGGCTGACGTTACCGCTACCATTGACAAATTAAACTTAGACCTGTTTCACATTCAACAATGGTCGGAGAAATTTGGCCTGTTTGTGAACCCTTCTAAGTGTCAGGCTATTGTCATTGGTAGCTCTCGCCAGCTTGCCAAACTTGATCTGGACTCTCTCACACCACCTAATTTCAATGGAATGCCTATTAGATTTAGTCCCAGTGTCAAGAATTTAGGAGTTCACTTGGATAGCACACTGAGCTGGAAGGTACAGGTGAGCGAAATCAGCAGGAAAGTCATTGGCTCGCTTCATGCTCTGAACAAACTAAAGAACTTCTTGCCCATTAAAACCAAGGTGTTACTAGTAAATACCCTAATTCTGCCGATAATTGACTATGGTTATGTGTGTTATCCGGACTTAAATGAAGATCTTCTTGATAAGTTGGATCGACTTCTAAATAATTGTATTCGTTTCATTTTCTGTCTCCGTAAATATGATCACGTGTCCTCATTTCGCTCTCAACTTGGCTGGTTTCCCATCCGTCAACGACGCAACATTCGTATGCTTTGCATTCTCTATTCGATTCTTAACGATCCACAATCTCCTGAATACCTCAAGACTTTCTTCTGTTATATCGAATCCACTCGTAACCGTCATTTTCGCTCTTCCGGCAATCTCGCCCTTTCTATCCCTCTTCACCGCACTGGTTTCATGTCCAATTCATTCTCAATTCAAGTGGCTCGCCTCTGGAACGGTCTTCCTCTCTCAATTAAACAGGCACCAAGTAAGCTAGCGTTTAAAAAGTCCGTGTGCAGCTTCTTTGCTGGCAGAAATGAAGTCTCGTAGTCTATCTGCTTAGTATGTTTCATCGCTGTATGTATTTATGTATATATTTATTTATATTATATATGTTTATATTATATTAGATGTATGTATATATTTACATGTATAGCAAAATTATGTATAACTATTATAATTATGTTTTGTTACTTATGTGTAAGTTAGTTGCACCGCCTACAATTTTTCCGCTTTGCCCTAAGGTTGACTGGTAGAGAATGCCTCATGGCATTAAGTCCGCCTTTTGTACGATAAGTTTTCTTTTGTGCAATAAAGATTAAATAAATAAATAAAATAAAAAATAGCTAGAGAGTTGACATTTTTAAAAATGATGACAGTATTTCTGTTGCCGCTATATAACAACAAATACTAAAAACAGAATAAAATAAATATTTAAGTGGGGCTCCCATACAACTGACGTGATCGGTTGCGTTAACTTTGCACCTCATTTGTATCCGGCGCCATACATACCAGGTGCAAACTTAACCCGGCCAGTTATTTTATTTGATGGCACGGAACCCCTCGTGCACGAGTCTGACTCGCACTTGACCGGTTTTTTATATAGTCTGGCATGGTAACTACATACTTGATTTACTTACGATTTTCTTTGTAAAGAATGACCTTTATACGCGCACATAAGTGCCTGATGGTGTTTTACAGTAGGATAGGACGTAGTTCCAACTTGCATATTACGTTAGATGTTCAGATGCGGAAATGCATCACTCGCTTCTAGATAAAACGCGACGTAGTAGCCGAGCTTTATCTTACCTGTTTCATGGATGTTTTGAAATAATTACACCTATTTATTATTTATAGTATATACCTAGTAAATATCGCAATCCTCTAGCAGCAACGCAACTCTTATAAAGGTACCTATTTGTATATCAGTACATAATAGAAAATAAATTCTTTAGTTTCCTCAGTTGAAAAACGTTACACATGCAACAGTGTATAAGTGTATGACAACCCACAACGACTAGTGAAATCTAACATTCGTAGTTCGAAAGCGTAAACTTAGTCAATAAGTACATAAAATCATGCAAACTACGTGTATTGAATTAGTTAGGTATATTACAACATTCGGTTAGTTTACGAAATAATAAAACATTTACGAATACGGAATTAGTACGTGTGCAACTCTATGAACTAGACAATTAGATTAGATTAGACTGCGATATTAAACTTCTTTCAGTCCCGAGAGCCAAAATGATAGTAAAACATTGGTAAAACATTTACACACACACACACACACACACATTCGTTTGTTTCCGTGCATTGTATTGTACTTTTCAATATAATAATATTTTAGAATAAGTAAAAGCCGCGAATTTTAAACTTTTATTCAATATCGAACGTCCTATGTCAAACTTTTGTAATTTATAATTTCTTTGTTTTATAATTCTCTCTTGTTAACCGCACTCGCAGATGGCCAAGATACAGGCTCTGCCTAGTTTGGTCACTGATGGATACTCTTAAAATGTATAAAGCTGTTTTATGTTAATAAATGATTTTGTATTTTTTTTTAGATTTTTTTTATAAACAGTGGTATTTTTTTGCAGCAACAAAAATTTGGATGCGGAGACTACGAGCCGCCGGCCAAATTGCAATGTGGCGGGATCGGCGGCGGCGGCGCCGGCGAGGCGCTCACCAAGTTCTCGGTGGAGATCGTACAGCAGCTCGAGTTCACCACCTCCGCCGCCGACTCGCAGCCGCAGCAGATATCCACCAACGTGACCGTGAAGGCTCTCGCCAACGCCGTCAAGACCTCCAACTCCCCGCCCCCGCAGCCGCCGCCCAGGGCGCCCACGCCGCTCGACTGCGACCGCGAGTGCAAAGCCGAGTGCAAGTCCGAGGTCGCCGAGGACGAATTCGTGGGCTTGGACGAGTGCGCCGCGGCTCTGGAGCGCGACGCCGCCTCCGCCTTCCCCGGGCTCGCGGAGCTCATCGGCGAAGACGACGGCGACGACACGTTCGAGGATCTCATCACGGAGATCTCCGAGTACCCGGAGTTCATGAAAGATTTCGATCTCGACGGGAGCAAGTTTAACGGGTTGGGAAGCATGGAACCGCCCGAGGGCGAGCCCGCGCCTCGGTACGGCGGTGGAGGCGGAGAGATGTCGCCGGCTGCGCAGACGTTGAAGCACATGGCCGAGCAGCACCAGCAGGCGACTGGGGGCGACTGGGCACGCTACCGCGGGTACGGCGGCGCCGGCGCGGGCCCGGGCGCCGGACCCGGCGCGGGCGCCTACCGGCCCAGGCCCTCGCTCGACCACCTACACATGTCGCAGCATCAACAGTTACATCTGTCGCAACCTCATCACAACCTACAGGTATGTGTAATATTTTACTTTTACTATCGTAGTACCATCACCACCAATTCCACAAGTAACCACAAATTCAAATTATATTCATATTAAAGTTATCGCCCGCCGTATACTTATAAAACGAGCGTTGGTATATACATATATCCCCCGGGCGCATACAATGTCTTTCGTTTCCATTTGAATTGCAGATGAGCAATGGAAAATGTACGATGACGTAGTACGTCTCAATGGCGAGAGCTAATTGAAGCAAAATAACTTATTTTGATAATATTACCGAACCAAACAGCATTCCCGTCGTTACGAGTTCATTATGTTGCGTGTGAGAGAGAATTACGCGAATTGTATGAAAGAAGCCGGAAAACGTTTCAAAAGACTGCCGCTTACGCGCCAAAAATGTTTATCTCCGCGCTACATTTTTTGTTATGCTCGACGTTGTTAATTTAGTATTAAAAGCGTAATAAGAGTTATTTTCCATATGAACCTTGGTCCCTGGTGGTTAAAGTAATTGGAACTCTTCTTTATTGGGTAATTCGTGACGTGAGAGGACATAAAAAACATGGGAGTCTGGTGTGATATCGACCGGGCGGGAGGCGTGCGCGCGCTGCCGCGCGTCGCCACGGGGCCACTTGTTCAGGGCTTCCATGCCGCCGCCCATAGAGTTCTCTCCAGCGTTACAAGTTCGCCTAGCGACTAAAATTTCTGCGTTTATTGGGCACCGTTAGCAACAAATTGAAAACTAAAAACAACAAATAAAAAATTATAATTCCACAGTTCTGCTTTTGCGCTATGGTTTTTGGATATTCATGAAATATTTTAGATACATTCGAATAAATGGCATAGGTAATTGATGCTGTACGGTATTGGACTTCGATTAATCAAAATTAGACATGAACAACGCAATAAGAGCGAAATTACTAGCATTCGCACAGCATTTTTTTGGATGAGACCAATTTATAAAAAAAAATGATGGTGCCGAGTTCACAAGTTTAAGACCGCTAGAGTTACTAAGCTGAATTCCTACCTTTCTAAATCAGAAAATTACTTTAAGTACCAATGCTAATATGGCATTAGGACTAATGATCGTTCATACAGCTGGGTGTAAAATTCGCAACGTTATAGTCGGATCAAGCACAATAAAACACTAGCAGGTGTTGTATTGTTATACAGTTACGAGATGTTTTGCGATCGCGCAGATGTGTGGAAGCCACATGTGTGTCTTCGAGCCACGACAGAACTAAGTTCAAGTTCCACCCGTTAACTACTCGTACTATTTATTGTTTTCAGTGTGAAGCGTTCACAAGTACAATGTTAAAAATATGAACATTTGGAAATAATTTAACTGGACTAGAATTTGTATATCCTAGGTTGATTGAAGTTTCATTAGTATCATTCAAACTGTATGTGTCCGTTATTATAACACTACATCGCATATCTATGCGTTACAGATAGTACAGCACATAATATGTACTATTAACTAATTTAAAATAAAAATTATTCAAGATCCTTTGACTGTCTTGCTGTTCATGCGATTGTTTTATTTTCATTTTTTTTATTTAAATACACATTATTACACTAAATACACAAGTAAACGTACAAACGGCGAACTGTATGCCTAGGCGTTCTCTACCAGTCAACCATAGGACTAAACAGAAACATCAGTATGGTGCAGGGCCTTTTTATATATAATGGACATTGAGACTATTATTGTAAAAGAATGGTCAACAACTATTTTCTGCCACTCGTTGCCACGGTGATGCACCTGGGTCACTTTTTAAAAATATGATTTTCCGTGGTTATATTTAGCAAAAGCTTTGTAATTTAAGCAGTTATAAGCCCATTATTATGTAGACTATCTCCTGACGATATAAGTAATATCAATTATTAACACTTTTCATAGAAATTTAATCACTATTATCCCCTGGGTCACGGACAGAATAACAGCAAGAAAAAGTTGATCTACCTATATGCATAAAATTACACAAATATGATGTAAAATATACTTATATATATCTTTCTTATCTTACAGTAGCGGCAAAAAAACTATCACATTTTAACATATTCATTTTAAGATTAATGGGATCCAAGGATAGAATCCAAATTAAAATTTCCAAAATCGAAATAGACTACAAATATAAAAATATGTATTACAAGTATTATTAAATAAACACTCACATTCAAGCGAAATGCGCATGTTGCGCAAGCATCTTTCGGACAATATCTCTTTTTTTACAAGCTTTTATTTAGCTTGCATGGTATGTTTAAAGTATGTTTGTTCGGGTGAAATCTTGCAACTCAATTTTGAAGCAGATATCGTCAACCGATTGAGCTGAAATTTTGCATACTTACTTAGCTTTGATGACAATACAATAATATGGTACCATGGGGCTGATCTGATGATGGAGCCGGAAGGTGGCCATAGGAACTCTATAATAGAAAAAAAGCAATCCTACCGAGCTCGGGCTCTTTAGAATCGTCACAGTGAGCATTTGATGGATATCCAAATAAAAGTACAATCGGCTATAAAAGCTTGCCACTAAAATGTCATTGTTTCGTCGGGGATAGTGCAATACCGCGTAATCAATATTCAAACAAATGCTAAGTATTGAAATGACAGCTTTATCGAGAGCTGTTATTTACACGGTATTGCACTATCCCCGATGATTTTTAACTTCCAAACAATACTGAATGTGATATGATGAAAAAACGAGATTTTTAAAAAATTTTTAACAAAAAAAAGAACCGACTTCAGTAAAACTAAAAAACCAAAAATAACCCGTTCAAGTACAGATTACATTTGACTCACCCTTCGAAGTCGATCCCAAACCACTCAGTTCTTATATTTATATTATAGTTTATGCGAGGTTTGGCACCGACTTCGAAGGGTGAGTCAAATGTAATCTGTACTTGAACGGGTTATTTTTGGTTTTTTAGTTTTACTGAAGTCGGTTCTTTTTTTTGTTAAAAATTTTTTTTTTTTTTTGCTTTTTAGTGATTCATATAAAAGTTCTAGTGGCCAAATCCTATTTACTGAATGTAAATTCTTGACTTTATCAATAAATTACCGAAAGCGCCGTACATGTCCCTATAACATTTGAAGAGTTCCCTCGATTTCTCCAAGATTCCATCATCAGATCCCGACTTAGTGCCAACGGGACCAACTCGGAGTTATACCCTTTCGATTAAAAAAAATATATTGAAAATCGGTTCACGATTCTCGGAGATATCGAGTAACATACATAGAAAAAAAAAAAAAAAAAAAAAAAAATTAGTTCGAATTGAGAACCTCCTCCTTTTTTGAAGTCGGTTAAAAAAGGCGCATAATGTCCATTACATTGACTTTTTCAAGTTTTAATAATACTCATATGGTCAGGTTTGATTTTAGATACGTTTATAAATGTACACATTGAATTATAATCGTTGTCGTCTGTTGGAGCACTCACTCGGCATGTGTGAGGGACACGTGTGCGGTGCAGGAAGCAATTGGGAGGACGCACTTTTTGTTCCAAAACCACACTTCTAATGTCATCGCGCTAGCACATAGTATGTAGTTTTAATAGAGTAGATTAGAGGTATATATACAAAATAATACCTAGCAATGTATCATGTTCGAACGGAAAAATAAACTTAACATTGACTTTTAAACGAAGACACAGTTAAATATACACCTATAGACCTTAACACGTTGTACTAAGGTTTATACTTGTTTACAAATGTATAGTTATGAGTGTCTTCGAAGTTTTATATTACATGGACTTAAATATTTCGATGATTTAACACGATTATACTTAGATTTAACACTTCGGGACTTCGATTGCAATTCGATGAAAATCCTTGATGCACTCTACCTGTACTTATCATTTAAATGGCATTATTAAATATCATCCTATAAATGGTTGGGTATTTTGAGTGTAGCGTGTCGGTCAGTAACATCGGACATCGCTAGAAAAGCCGCTTCTCTAAAGTGGAGAATAGTGGAGATGGGCGGGGCATGTGTGTAGGCGAGAAGATCGACGTTGATCTCCAAAGTTACTGGAGTGGCAACCACGAATGGGAAAAAGAAGCGTCGGCAGACCCCCGCTAGATGGAGAGACGACATAGTTAAGGTCGCGGGAGTCGCAGCGAATAGAGAATGGCCGAGGAAGCCCTGATCCTGCAGTGGATAGATACGGGCTGATGATGATGATGACGATGATGTGTCGGTCAGGCGAAAACCCTAAATAGTATAGTGTACAAACTGGTAATAAAGACGTCTCGATGAACTCGTGGCTTCATGTTGATATCCACCTCTACAGTGCCTTCGGGAGTATATGCCTAATGACACAACGGAAATGTCGAGGTAAATAAATAAAAAGAGAAAAAATAATATACAGAAAGCTTATAGCAGCATAAAATACATTTGGCCATGTTCAGAGCGTTACATTACTAATATTTGATCAAATTTAAAAACATTTCACTTACTTTTCATAAGTACTCAATCGATTATAGATTTTCTTAAATGTATATCTTATCAAACGCACGCGACACGCTTGTTTAGGTTCTCAAAATTAGTATGCTTATCGGTGATTATCAAGTATGCGATAAAATATCGCCCGCACTTTATGAACTTATAAAGGTCAATATCAAGGGTTGGTTGCTTATGTATAGGGTTCTAGTGCTGGGGGGGGGGGGGGGAGAGGTCGCGTTCCTGGCGCGTGGGACGTGGCTCGATACACGTTGCCAATCTAAAGGTTAAAAGCCAATATATACTTGATTGGATTTTGTTAAAAGTTTGATTTTTAATACGGGCCTGGGTTTTTTCCTGTTTAATTACGTCATACGTATATCGTCGTCATCAATATACATAGGTACAATATGTGTCAATTGCGATCTTCAAGTGATACGGCAACACAAGCCAGCAAGCAGGAGTATATTTTCTATATACTTATAAAATATAGGTTAAATTGCACTAAATACTACGCGCTTTGGGTACAAGAGGTACTGTTTCCAGCAGTTATTTAAACGTACGAAGAATTTTACTAACTTCACTACTATCAGCAGAGTTGGAGCTCGTCTAGATATTTTTTACAGTATGTCTGTGATATATCTACACCGGACTGTGCTTCCATACGTACTTACATGACGCGGTATATGCTTGGCAACTGCGGCGTACGTTCGATGTAAATTCCAATTACGAAACGGTTGCACATTGTGAATGTTTTGCAAACACATCTCCAATCAATATCTACGAAAAATAATAAACTCTAATATACTTTTAATCTACAAATTACATACTTATTGGGTTTCACTCAAATCCAAATTCGATCGAGTGGTTTTTTGCGATACCACTTCAAATTGCTTGACAAGTTTGTGATATGGACAGAATGATACCTACTTACAATGCTATAAAAATAAACGGAATATATTCAATAATATCTATGGATGAATATTATAGCTGATGAGGATATCATCATGCATATATCTCTGGATTTCTCTGAAGGCGATGCGGTGATTATGAAAATAAACCGTTCGTTGCACCTAACGCGGTTGCGGCGCAATTTAAGGAACTAGAACTTGACAGTCAAATGCAGTGTGATCGAACTACCATCATTTAGTGAATCCAGATGATAGAAAGTTGTAAATTATCTTTCTATTGGCGAACAATTTGAGTATTTGTTAAATAAATTGAAATCCTCAATACGAAATAGACTTCTATTACATTTATGAGCATATATGTACCTATATATCACACACTCACTCGATCCTGGTTTTGAAAAGTAGAATCTGCTTCCGGAAAAATCCCACCGCGCTGCCACCGTCAGGTGTGTTAGGGCTAAAGGTACTTTTGCGCTACATTGCGCGAGGACAAACGGTTCCGTTTGTACTATTAATTAGGTGAATAAAGGATTTTGACCTTACAAACGGTCCGGTAGTTTTGAATTTTTGATATGTTGTATAGGATGGTTAGTCAGTTTTAAAATGCAAAATGCACAATTCCCCCCCCTCCGCGCCCGCCGCCATATTGAAAAAACCGGCACTCTCTCCATATTTTTTCTCATATCTTCCTTTAGGAGCATTTTAGCTAGAAGAAAGCTTCGACAATGTTATAGAGAGTTAAATTTACTACATTTTCCATTTTATATTTTGTTTCTAGGACAGATAGTTACGGAGATATGCACATTTAAAAAACTTAAGAAATTGCAATTTCCAACTCAAAAACTAACTTCTGGATTATATCTTCGTTTAGGAGCATTTTAGCTAGAACAGTGCTTGGGCAATTTTGTAGAGAATTAAATTTACTATAATTGACATTTCAAATTTTGTTGCTAGGACAGATAATTACGGAGATATGTAAAAAATAAAGTCACATTTTCCGAAAATGTATGTAAAAATGGACATTAGTTTTATAAGCAATTATATTTCCTACATGTTTTAATTTGTCCTAGACTAGTCCCTAACTGAATGACAGCGTTCTAAACCAAGAATTTTGAGATATTTTCGGAAAATTCTGTTTTTCCTGTTTTTTAAATGTGCATATCTCCGTAACTAACCGTCCTTGAAACAAAATTTGAAATGTAAATTATAGTAAATTTAATTCTCTACAACATTGCCCAAGCTTTGTTGTAGCTAAAATGCTCCTAAACGAAGATATAATCCAGAAGTTTGTTTTTCAGTAGGAAATTGCGATTTTTTACGTTTTTTTAAATGTGTATATCTCCGTAACTATCTGTCCTAGAAAATAAAATTTAAAATAGAGAATGTAGTAAATTTAACTCTCTATAATATTGTCGAAGCTTTCTTCTAGCTAAAATGCTCCTAAAGGAAGATATGAGCAAAAATATGAAGAAAGTGCCGGTTTTTTCAATATGGCGGCGGGCGCGGAGGGGGGGGGGGAATTGTGCATTTTGCATTTTAAGCACTGACTAACCATCTTAGACAACATATCAAAAATTCAAAACTACCGGACCGTTTGTAAGGTCACACATAGTACTTTAGTCTCTATTCACCGTATTATATGTTCCAACTGAAATATTCGACCACAAACGCGGTACTGAACTTAGATACTATCGTACACAGATCAATTATCTCGGATCTGTACTATCGTAGGTGCGTAGTAGAAGTGCTACGGTGGGCGCCATTATTATTGTAACTTAGCCATTATTATTGTATGTAAGCCGGAACGATGTTCGCTTACACTTTCATAATTGCGCAAATTATAATTAGTTCCGATGTTGCATTAAAATATCCTCTATTACATCTGATTCGCCACAGTGAAGAGGTATAGATGTTATAATTATAATTTTAGCACACGATGTAAGGCGCCGGTTTATATGGAAAAATCTCGCTCGCTTTGAAGTGTTGGCGACATTTTGCTCTCCGGAATCCTTGACTACTATAATTGCTATATTAATGGAAAGTATTTTTCAACAACCGGTCAGTGGTTGTATTAAATTAGGTAAGCTACAATTCAAATGCGGGCTCTGTTAAAAAAAAAAAACAGCTATACGCGACGCGAATGCACCCCCCTGCATTCCGTCGCGTTCCACTTTTTAAATAAAACGAGCCTAAGAAAACATGAAAACTATTAAACTAGCTAAACATATTAGCCTAGAGATTATGAACTAGAGCTTAAGAACACTATGAATAGGCCCCAGTAAATGAACACGTTGTTAATGAGATCTGCATTAGCGTTCAAATGTCACGGGCGGGCGGGGGCGGCGGTCGATTTCCTGCGAGACCCCCATCCAACCCGCGCCAGCTTTATCTTCGCTACAGATACTTACCTACATCTATTTTTATTCAATACCATATCGATATACCTAAAAGTTGCTTTGTGTGACTAGAATTTTCTTGCCAATTTGATGAAGAGAGTAATAATATGATTACTTTTTAACCAAAATAAACCCGACTTTAAAGAAAATAAATATTTTAATGTTATTAAAAGTATCGCGAGAGGTCTTTAATAGTTATAAAAAAAACCGGCCAAGAGCATGTCGGGCCACGCTCAGTGTAGGGTTCCGTAGTTGCCCATCCTTCACAATAGACGGGCGTAAAACATGTTTAAATTACGAGAAAGATTTCAAGCTCTATAAAAAGTCAAAGTAACTGTAATTACTTATTACCTTCTGCAAGTTATCGATTATACGCGCCAGATTGAGCGAAATGTTTTAATACAGTATGGCACTTAACTAATATGTGTAACGTTCGAAGTATAAGGATTCATTTTGAAGAAAATTATGATTTTTTGCGATAGCTCAAAAACGGCTTGACCGATTTTATTCAATATAGTTTTCATTGAAAGTGCTTATAAGGCCTCATTTTATAAGAATTTCCCATAATTTTTACCCGTGGTTGAAAAGTTAGAGGAGGGGGGGGGGCTATTTTTTTATTACTCCAGCGAATATTTAAAAACTGCTAACTTTATCATAAAACGATGTCGGGAGACCCCTATTATTTTTAAAAGACCTATTCAACGACACCCCGTACACTACTGTTAGAACGAAAAGAAAATCACCCCCACTTTAGGTGTACGGGAGGTATACCCGAAAAAAAATTTTTTTTTAGTTTTTATTTTACCGTTTTGTCGCCGTGATATATTATACACATACTCATACCAAATTTCAGCTTTCTAGTACTAATGATCACGGAGCTAAGCCGCGGACGTACATCAGACAAACAGACAGACAGACGGACATGGCGAAACTATAAGGGTTCCTAGTTGACTACGGAACCCTAAAAACGGTTTAAACTCACGTCAAAAGTCAAAAGTGTCAGGAACGGCTCGACATGTGATGTGATGTGAGTGGGCCGTTAGTCGCGTAGCAGCACGGATAGCTGTCCCCTGATGAAGGGCTCCATATGAGTTCGAAACATTTCGGGCCGTCCTTGACAATTTTTAAGTAAGTTTAAACCTTTTTTATAACTTACAATAAATTCTATTTCCGATAGCACTGTGGTCTCTATCATCAGTTCGACATAACCATGCTTTCCGATGCAAGAGTTAATGCTTGTATTAGGTTTCTCCAGATTCCCGTCATCAGATCCTGAATTGATGACATAGGGACCAATTGGAAAGCATATATTTACAAACAAAACAACGTTTTTTTAATTATTAGGATCTGGCACACGGTTCTTAAGCATAATAAACAGGCGGTGATGTGTCAGCCAAGTTCAACGAAAATGGAAGTACCTAATATTTATACTAAACAAGTCACAAACCATTTCGCTTACAGCTACTACTTAAAATTTTACATGTCAGTATTTGAATTTTAGATCATCTAATAACTATACATTTTAAGACTGACTTGATGAATTTGAAAATTGGTAAGAAGGAAGTCAGTATATCAGTACCTACAGAATCTCTTTTGAGCCTTTCCACTGGACTGATGACTTTCATAAAATGCTATTCCTGAAGCGAAAGTGTAAATCGTGTAATGAACCTAGGAATGTTGATAATTCAAGCGGCGGCGGTAGAGAGTTACGAGGTAGTGAGATAAGAGTGCCGTTTTACAGTACAAGTAACTTAGTTATGCATACTAATATTACGTAAGCCGCTTTTGTTGAGTAATATTGAAGTATGTACTTTTACGAGCTTTTGCTAAATGTAACAACGATCGATATTCCTATAATTAGGTACGAGTCGTTCTTAAGACGGTAGAAGTTTAGAACCCGTGAATCAACGAACATATTTTTGTCTCTAGAAGTCCCATTTAATATAATAAAAAAAAGGCTTAAAATACATACTGACTAGATACGCCATAAATAACTTTCACTTAGTTTTTGTTCCTCAAATTTAATGTAAATCAAACGGGGCCCCGTCAATATTGAAATCCCAAAACTAGTTATTGAATAAAATAAATGTATTTAGACGCGGACCGGTCTCAGTTCCTTTCACACGGGAGCGATCCTTACCTGCCGAGTGATTGCAATCCTCGGGTCATTTGAAGCGATGTGTGATCAGATAAGGTGCCGTTAGGTTGTCTGGCTTCACAATGCGGCTTCGCTACCTCTCACCTTGTAACATTAAGCGAGAGTAACAAAAATCGCGGGTGCCGCGGGCGGGGCGGGACAACTCGGAACAGGTTTGTCGCCGCGCGCCCGCCGCATCACCTCCTGTCGGCTGAGACAATCTGTCACACCCGCGTGATGTACGCTCCACGCTCCGCGACCTGATCACCCATCCGTCACTTATTCATCGATATTTAACGACTAATAAAATTACGTTAATGCATTCATTCGGTTGACCATTTTGTGCATAATGTGGAAGCCGTATGCGTATCGATTACATTATAACAGCCTATCTTTACGTCACTATACCGGGCAGTTATTGCCGATTCATCGCTATCGCTTATTTTATCTATATACAAACGAAAGATATCGTTAAGTTTGGAATTTGTGATCCATCAGCATTTTTTTTTGTTGAATTGGCATTCCAACATTTACAATATTTATTTTACAAGTTATGACTTTCGCAAACCTTTCATAGAAACGATATCTGTAGATGGTTAACCATAAGAAAATAGTGTTTAATCACTGTTATACTTATGCCCTCGGCTGCAATCTAATTGAGTCCGGGACCAATTACACTAGAAAACTTGGATTGCACAGAGACTTCACCCGACTACGGCAAAGCCAAAAGGAAGGTTTATAAGTTTAGCAGTCTATGTATGTACCTACATATATTTATATGTACCTAAAGGTGCTCCACCATAGCGCGAAAACTACTGAACCGATTTTAGTGATTAAGGTGTCTATTAATTCGTTTCTTACGTTGAAATTACGATACTAGTAAGTCTATCTTTCCTGACAATTGTATTCATATATCCATATAGATGAATTGTGTGGTAATAGTGATATCTTAGATGTAAAGACTTGCGTTATGTTATATATACCATTGTACATACCCTACACGACGGTGAATCAACACCGTCGAGGATCGATCATTGTTACAAAATATAATGGAAGCTGGCTGTATCATGCGTCAGCAGATAAACGTGAGTTAATATATATGGTACATTGTAAAGCCTGACCAGAAATATATGAGGATTGTCAAGAGGGCGCTATTTATAAGATTTAAATGGCAACAATTTTGCACCCTATCGCAACCGCCCTATAATGACATTAGTTTAAATACCTGTCAGTTCCTATCTTGACCGCGTAATATCATTTAATGGAATGCACTCTTTTCCTGGCTGTTTTTCATGTAGTAAACACGTGTAGGTACACTTTATTTATAATATGACGTTCACGACTGAATGGTTTTCGGGATTTTCTTTGGATATTTTTAAGAGACAAAATAAGGGTCAGCTCACACCGAGACGCGACGCGACGCGACGCTGCGCGCACATTTCAATAGAGTGACTCAAATTTATACTTTATTTACTACATTAAAAGGGACACATTTCATCGTGAGAATTCAAAATACGTTGCGCCACGCAGCGCTGCGCCTCGCGGCGCCGCGCTGCGCCGCGCGGCGTCGCGAGACGCAGCGGTGCATCGCCGGCACGCGCGGCGTGTGAGAGCGGCGCTGCGCCTCGCGAAGCCGCGCGACGCAGCGCGACGCCGCGAGGCGCAGCCTGAGGCCGCCGTTCTCATGCGCTTGCAATAGGTAGACTGCGGGGCGGTTGGACGCGGCACCGCGCGGCGTCTCGCTGCGCAGCGAGGCGTCGTGCTGCCAACGATTTTACGATGCGCCTCGCTACGCCGCGATGCGTCTCGCGGCGCCGCGCGGCGCAGCGCGAAATCACCGGCCTCTTCCAGTATCGTCGCGTCGCGTCGCGTCGCGTCGCGTCTCGGTGTGAGCTGACCCTAAACCGCCACGAATGACATTGACATTGTTGTCAAACCATCATAAAATCATTGCCAGTGTAAGAAATTAGTTCTAGTGAAATTCCGCAATATGGCGCATCCTCATATATTTCTGGTCAGGCTTTACAAGTACGTACACGTAAATAGATATTTACTACGTGGGTCTAGGTTAAATCTGACTTATACCCCTTTTCACTATGGAGCTGTGCTGTGATAGTGTTTATTATATTTACATAGTTATTGAAATGTGAAAATAAAGGAAAAAAAAAAGGTTTCATAAGATTTTCTGTTTTGTAACAAACTTATTAGTTCAGTATGTCTTCACTGGCAACACCCATGACCACGATATCTCAGAGTGATATATTTAATGAATATTGCGTAATATTGTAGTATTCCAATAATGTAGAACTTAATATGAATGAATAAGTAACAATATTGTGTTACCTCAGGTGTCCGCGGCGCAGCATATGCAGGTGAGCGGCGCGGGCGCCGGCCATGTTTCCGTGGCTGCACAGCAGGGCATGTACGCCAACTTCCAGCACCAGGGGACGCCGTCCTCGCAGCACCACCAAGGTAAGACAAGCTTGTTACTGTGGGGATGGGGCAGGGAAACATCTCTGTAAGGCGCTTTGACTTCTTCATGGACATGCACCTATATCGTTTCTTAAAAATTAAGGTAAATGATCTGATACTCTCTGTCGCCCGTCGACACATTTTTTCGTATTACACCGTGAATATATGTTATAATTTTAAGCTGTCAAAATAAGATTCTCTTCATTCTGTAGAATATATCAATAATTTTATTAGTACTCCAACTCTATCCGGTCGATATTTATCCTATCGTTCGTTCTCTGTCTTTTCGCCGAATTATTTTTCTTCGAATGTGTAATTTTGTAGAAGGTATTTTTCTCTGAAACCGATATTTGGGATTGTTATAAAATAAACCTAACATAACCTAATCAAAAGGTGAAAATTAGGCGAAATGAAACATTTGACGTAAAATTATTCTGCGCAAGGGCAGAACACCGAATTGGTTAAATAGGTATTATGTATTTTTTACAGTGGAAATCGATCCTGTTTTTTATTAGGATCAAAATGTCTGTATAGGAGTAAATACACATAGACTGCTCTAAAAACGACCAATTTTGTTTTTCGAGACCTCAGCTTTCGTAGTCAAACGTTTTTGTGTACGACGACGACGACCACTAAATTAGCTGGTCGGTTTCAATCCGTCGGAACAATCACAAATCAACCAGAACATCGAACGTATTAAGGAATTCTCTCCAAGATGGTATGTGTAGAGCGGCTTTGTGGCGACAAAACGGTCCACCGGCACAGTTGTATGTGTTTATAAGCATCGCATCGCAATCATATGTAAACAGTGCCGAGTTGGCTTGCTCGAACCAATTTCATTTTAACGCAATAATCATTTGGTATGGCATACAGCATCCAGCGCGATTAATATGCATCGCAATAGGATCTTGTTGATTTTTATTTATTAACTTCAATGCTTGATGATGATATAGTTAATTTACTTTATATACGACGCGTTTACTGCGATTAACCTTCAATCGCAGTAATTATGTATGGAATGAGATCTCTGAATCGAGAGATGATTTACTTACCAGCTAGCGCATTTTTAGGTCACGTATTGGAATAAATATGACACACAATGCTTTTGAAAGTGATCGCTCGTATTGGCACGCCGCTCAGGCATCCCGCTCTCACTGCCATACTGCGGAGTAGTTGGGTTAATAATAAAAGTAATATTCATTTCAATGAAAAGCTAAACTGATGAGTCAATTCCGGACCGGGGAGAGGAATGCGCGCTTACCTACGTAGAAATAGTTCGATACGTGCAAGGAATCGGTTACTTAGTCCCGCTCTCGGAACTCTTGTATCAGCGTCAATCTAAGTAATGTCTTTTGTAGATACAAAAAACAAAAAAAAAAGAACGAAACAATCAAACATTGTGTGGTCGGTTTATTTTTCATAACACACACTTTGTCAGTATGTACGGTATCCAGTGCGAGCGCGGCTAGAGTCGTCCGCCATCGCGGTATTCGAGTAGAGTCCTTAGAGTCATGGAGCTAAGGGTTAGCGCTCTAACCAGAGGGCACGAGTCCTCGTTTATCGTAGTTATGTGCCGCGAGGGGAGGGCCGAGGTTGACGATCTGCGAGAATGCGCCAACTTGCGCCGAGAACCGACGCCGAGGGGATGACATAGATTGACGCATCTGCTGCATTCGATAAAATCACTTGAGATCTAAACCGATCCGAACAGCTTTAGTGATCGACCGTTTTTGATTGGATCATTAATGAAACCATCAGCAAATTGGTTTGACTATTAGTCAAGAGGATCAGTGCATGCTTTCTGTTTATTAGATACTAATGGTTATTCAGTTGAGAATACTTGGCTTTTAGAAAAAAAAACTGATAAGAATGTTAGGTATATAACGGATAACGTTCAACTCTGTAGTTCAACCTAACGTATGCGCGGGCGACCAAATGGCTTACGTAAAACAATAAACCCAATATGCACACGTTATCCGTAGGAGCTATAAAGATTTTATATCGTCAATTTTTTATGATAATGCTGAATTGCGAATGACTTTGGTCGGAATTACTTCGCACTGGCCGCGAAAACTATATTTGAATATTATACCTAGACTAGTCTGATAACAACATTTTCTTATCTGGTTAGACTTATCTATGAAAGTTGAATGTCACTTATATATGACTCACATTAAATTTCTAACTGTTTATAAAACTTGTAGTCGTTCTTCCTCGAACTCTTTGCCAGCGACTAGCGGCCGACCGTGAAATGCGAAGTAATTACTTAAAGATTCATCGGCAGACTATGTTCCTCTGATTGTTATTTGATTCGAAACATGTAGCTTATGGATGTGTTTTGTTTAAACGAAGGTCTGTTGATTTACGCAGAATTCGAAGGAACAGGTTTAATCAAATGCAAAATAACAATGATGTCTCGTGACGTAATGCCAGAATTATTTTTAAATGGTTTTGTTAGTCTTGAAACGATCTCGTCGGATATTTAAGTTAGTGGTTTCGTAAATGACAATGTATGGTTGAGGGAAATATGATGCCAGCTTCATACTACACAAACGAGTTTTTGAGTCCTTCATGCAAAGGATGAGTGAGACGGACGGGACTGAATATGCGCTATTCTGGTTAGTTAGCCAGTATTTGGCCATGATTAACTAGAAACCACTAGTCATATAGGACTTGACCTAGTCATGAGTCTCTAAATAATTTTCCTTCATATGAATAAAGAATCCCAATCGTCATTCATCATCATCGGTTTGGTTGATTTTAAAATGTAATAATCTCGTAAAAGTAACATTAATAGATCCGTAGGAAACTGTTAAACAATTTTATATCCTTATGTACCTAAGATATAACCTAGCTGTAAAAAATATGCTGCAGCTTAAATACACCAGTCGCGATAAACAGGCTAACAAAAATTATCAACATAGTATGAGATGTATGCGGAATTCACTAAATATCTATGCCTAAGCGTTTCAGACTTTCGTTATCGGTTGCGATGGATATGTACATGTTAAGTTAAGATGCTAATTCTGTTCACAATATTGCTCGATTTAGTTTTACATTCGAATTTTAAGAAAGTAACTCTTCTTGAAATAAAGCAATACCCTTTGTATTTCAGGTGGCGGATGCGACTCGTACTCGGTGTCGCAGTCGCAGAGCATCAACTTCTCGCAGGCCATGCGTCCGCGGCCCACACACCCCGCGCAACCCACCGCTCAACCTTCGCAGGGTCCTCAGACGCCGCTTGGTTAGTATAACTACTACTGACTCTACGACACTTTTAGTGTACTTATACCTTTATAATCAGTCAGACACTCAGGATTTGTGTCGCTTCGCAACTTCAACAACAATGAAACGCTAATCAGATTAGGGTCTTTATATTAATTTTTTTACTTCTTGATGTAACATTTATTTTATAACCAATTTGAAACATGTGTTTTCAGTGAAGAAAACACTATTAATTGATGACAAAAAAAATCTCCCATTTTTAAATTTGGTTGCTTTATAATTATGTAACTAGGTACGTAGGTACATATCGCTTATCAAACATACAGTCCACTTGACGACCTTTTTTGGGGCCAATTAAAAATAAGCCTCATTTTTTGGACAACTTCCTAACTTTGATGGTCGAATCGTCAGAAGGAATGATAGTGGTCTGGTATAATTAAACTCATGAAAAAATCTTCTTTTTGGTTCAACCTTTGACAACGGTAACTGGTAAGTTACCGAAACGTCAGGGAGGCTCGCGTAGTGAGGACAGCCTGACCTGCCGCAAAATGATTAGGAGAGCCAAGAGAATTCGAGAGAGAGACTTTAAATCCAAAATTCGAAATACAATAATGACTAAGCAAAGTTCCCGTATTTCTTTTAACTAAGTATCGCCATGATAAGCTAGCGTGGACGCATTTTCCTTAGTATATTTGTTTCGCACATGACTCACACTAATGACGGATCGGCGGCTGACGAGCTACTTTGGCCAATTCGGGTCGAATGATGCTTCCTGTCGACTTCTCCTTATCAGTCATTTCGTTTCGAATACCTATCATTCAAATATTTCGAAGTAAACGCGTTTCTGTATAAGTTTAACGTGTTCTTAGTACACACAAGTAATATTTCGGATAACGTTTGGTAAGAATAATGATCCCATGATTTTTTTAAATAATATTTGAGATAATTGAATTTTGAATGAACTGTAAATAGAGATCATATAAATTATTTATAATATACAACTACAGAACAAGTTACTTGGTATTTTTCAAATATGTGACCGATAGCACAGATATGGATACCATACTATGCGTGCAAACGACGTATCTCTTTCATGGCTACTTATGAAACTACTAAACTTTCCATCAAGCTCGATAATTAGCAGATATTTGAGTTATTAAATTTAGTTATTTAAGGGGAATTACCACTGCTTTTATTTTTTCATTCAAATCGAGGTTTCGTTCTCGACTGTTTCCTCCTCCAAAACTTAACCAATCCATAAAATTTTAAGAATTGAAGGGGAAGGAAAATTTCTGAAAAAACTTTAGCTTATGGTTATTAAATTTGTGTACGAGGCGTCTATTTTTGGCCAAAATTCCGCCGCAAACGGGCGAAAAAACGAAACTTTCTGACACTAGGACATTTCCTTCCCATTCAGTTCCTAAAATTTAGTAAAGATTGGTAATGTTTTTGAGAAGGAAACAGACCAGAACGAAACCTCGATTTGTACAACCCGGTTACGTTATGTTTGGACCTAATTTGTATGTGATGCCATAGTTACCAGGTGCAAACTTAACGTAAACTGATAGTATGGGAAAAGGAGCAGTTATGTAATGTCTTCTTAATCGTATCACTACATAGTATAAAACAAAGTCGCTTCCCGTGTTTGTCCCTATGTATGCTTGGATCTTTAAAACTACGCAACGGATTTTGATGCTGGCTTTTTTAATAGATAGAGTGATTCAAGAGGAAGGTTTATATGTGTAATGCATGCATAATTTATGCATGCATTGCACCCGTGCGAAGCCGGGGCGGGTCGCTCGTAACATATATGGGTCAATCAACTTTTTTCTGTTGCTTGTTGCCATGGTGATGTCCCCTGGGTTACTCTTTAAAGCTACGATTTTCGGCGGCAATATCCAACAAAAATGTTGTAATCGCAGCAGTTATAAGCCCATTCTTATTTCGAATATCTCTACCAATAGTATAAATTATCATCACTTTTCTAAGAAGTTTAATCACCATTGTCTCGAACAAGAAAAAGTTGATCCACCCATATTATAAAGAGCAGTGGAATAGCTACGAAATTTTACTAACCCCAGGATTTACCCATAGAAATTCATGACTTCAACTCATAGGCCATGGCCTGAAAAATAATCTTAGATACGCCAATGATGATTGAATCGCGTTTCAGGCGTGGCCGCAGCGGGCATATCGCGCGAGCAGCAGGCCAAGATGCTGCAACAGCAGCAGCAACAGATGCTGCGCGCGCAGCACCAGCAGATGCGGCCGCCGCCGCCCGAGTACAAGGCGCGCTTCGCCGGCGTCGCGCCGCCCGCGCCCGCGCCCCCCGCGCGCCGCCCCGCCGCGTCCGCGCCCCGCGCGTACCCGCCGCACGCGCCGCGCGGCTACACGCCCGAGTGGCGGCACGTCATGCTGCAGCAGCAGGTCGCGCGCCAGCAGCAACACCACCCAGGTCAGTGTCCCCGCCCCCCGCGCGCCGCCCCGCCGCGTCCGCGCCCCGCGCGTACCCGCCGCACGCGCCGCGCGGCTACACGCCCGAGTGGCGGCACGTCATGCTGCAGCAGCAGGTCGCGCGCCAGCAGCAACACCACCCAGGTCAGTGTCCCCGCCCCCCGCGCGCCGCCCCGCCGCGTCCGCGCCCCGCGCGTACCCGCCGCACGCGCCGCGCGGCTACACGCCCGAGTGGCGGCACGTCATGCTGCAGCAGCAGGTCGCGCGCCAGCAGCAACACCACCCAGGTCAGTGTCCCCGCCCCCCGCGCGCCGCCCCGCCGCGTCCGCGCCCCGCGCGTACCCGCCGCACGCGCCGCGCGGCTACACGCCCGAGTGGCGGCACGTCATGCTGCAGCAGCAGGTCGCGCGCCAGCAGCAACACCACCCAGGTCAGTGTCCCCGCCCCCCGCGCGCCGCCCCGCCGCGTCCGCGCCCCGCGCGTACCCGCCGCACGCGCCGCGCGGCTACACGCCCGAGTGGCGGCACGTCATGCTGCAGCAGCAAGTCGCGCGCCAGCAGCAACACCACCC